>JAOEGS010019431.1:7075-28882 GCA_025447755.1 Corythornis vintsioides | reverse complement strand
AAAATTAAAGACTTAATGTGCAATAAGATGCTCAGGCTTAGCAAACAGGTGAGGAGTTGGGGGAGTGTTGGTGGGGTGCTTAGTGCTGCTCTGCTCTCTTTAACCCACAGTTTGCTTCCTGAAGATATTTCAGTGGTGGTTTTATTTATTTAAACCCTTCCAAACGAGTGTTCTCCCTTAGATTGTCTCCCCTGAACAAAGAGGGGAGAGATTTGTAAGGAAATGACATGATTTGAAACTTTCTGGTGCAAAGATGGGGTTGGCATTCTGGCAAGATGTGTAAATACTGCCAGATTTTTTTGGTCTCTTGAAAATTCATGGGTTTTTTGTTTGGTTGGGGTGTTTTGGTTTTGTTGTGGTTGGGTTTTTTTTGGTTTTCCTTGTGGCAATCACAGTTTTACTTTGAATAACCTGCTTTTGTTGTTATTGTTTTGTTAATATCTTGTTATTACTGTTCAGTTGATGTTGTTGTTTGATGTTTTGTTCATATCCATTGATATTAAGCCCTGAGATGGGAATTTCTGGTGTGACTCATTGCATTGACTTTTTGGTCTTTGCAATAGGCATCAAGATTTTCCATATTTCTGTTTTATTCTCCAAAACTGCCTAGGTCTGCTTGAGATACCTGCTCTATCCTCCTTCATCTACAGATCAGGAGGGACTGAGTGGAGAGAGGCAGGCAGCAGTTATTAGAGCTGCTTTCTACATTATTTATTTAGCTAAAAAGTGAAATCTGATCTTGCTTTCCTGACCTGCCAGGAGGTAATAACATTCAGTTTCTTTTTTATTTTATTTTATCTCTGTAAAAACCAGAAAATTTAAATGATCCTCTTCAGGTTATTCATTTACACAGAGGAAGTTGTTATAACTGGAGTGGGTAAAAGAGTAACAGTTGTGTTTCTAACAAGCCCTGACAGAAAGGAGGAGCTTTAAGTGTGTGGACCATTAACTGAACCCCTAAAACCTCATGGGAATATCATTTGGATTTACATGCACTGATCTGTTTCACAAGTTCTTTGATAATTAGTGTCATTTTATTAGAGAAGGGTAGTTCTTCAGGCAGTGTTGTGGAAACATTCTTCTTAGTTCTGATTTCTCTGACCCTGTCCAGTTCCTATTTTCACATCAGCATTGAAATCCACAGTTGTTCCCTTTCCTCTCACAAATGCTCCAAAGGCACATTATGCTTTGGAAGCTGCAGCTGATGGCATTTTCTAATTGCTTTCCAAGTCCTTGATGTATGGAGGCATATTAAGCAACCAGCAGTTAAAAGCTGGTGATCTCTTACATTAAAAAAAACCTATAAATATTAGCCCAAATGTTTTTCTTCTTATGCTTTTCACCCCAACCAGTTTGCTGTCTGATTTTAGACCCTGTGGTGAAGGCAGATGCAGATGGAGGTGCTGGAAGCCCCTTGAAGAAGGAGTCCCAGTGCTGGATGTGCTGTGGGGGACATTTAGGGCTGAAATGCTGCAGTAAAACCTGCATCTCTGGTGTTATTTCCACCAGGAAATTCAGAAGGGAACACTGAATACAGCTCTGCTTTTTGGTTTCTCTTTTGATCTTTTTTCCCCCCTCTCTCTGCCTCTCCAGTGTTTCTAGGTGGTGCACTGGGGATTTTTCACTAGGGCTCATGTAAGAAATTTGCTGCCAGTGAGTGACAGGATAGGAGGCAGAACCAGCCCATGTGTGCAGTGTGCCCAGCACAATCCAACTCTCCCTCTCCTGCTGCCTCTGACTCCTCCTCTGGCCATAGCACAGCTGGTCCTGGACACAGCCAGGAGCTCTGGTAAGGTGCACAATTGATCTTGGTCATCTTTTCTTTCCTCTCTCCTCCACTCCTCACTGCCAGCACTGTGTGTTTGAGAAGTGATGTTTGCAGCTCCCACCCAGTCTTGCTGAGGGAAGGTTCCTGCAGAGTGGCTGGTGCCCAAGAGGAAAGGCAGGAGGTGATCTGCTCTGGAGTGAGTGCTGTGGCAGCAGATTTCACCAGGGAGAGCAAGTAGGTGTGTGGGGGAGGCAGGACAGTTGGTGTGCCCAGCTCAGGGCTGTGTTATGCACAGGACTCAGGACTCCTCTCACCCAGTGGAATTTCCCCCTCCCCGGGGCAGTTTTGCAAACATTGCCAATGTTCCCTCTGGTAAGAGGAGTGGAAACATCTGAGCCAGTAAAATCCTGAGGATACACAAGGAAGTTACAATCATTGTACCTTGTGGGATCTGAAGAAGACTTTGTCTGAAAGCTGATTCTTTAGTCTGTCCTTTTTCCTTCTCTTGCTTTCTTCTGAATCAGAAGATCAGATCAAAGATTTCTCTCTGTCCCTTGTCCTCTTTCTCAAAACCAGTGGCTCTTTTCATCCTCAGACTTGTACTCTTCAGCCCATCTGGGTTGGAAATGAGGAGTCACTGACAGTCACCCAGACCTGCAGGGATCCAAATGTTATCAGATCTGTGAGTGCTCACACGTTAACCACTGCACTGCTGAATTCTTTCAGTGCTGATCTGGAAGTTTGCCTTGTCCTGGGAGTTCTGGGGATCAGCAACACGTAGGATGAACAGTTACTGACCTTTGAGTTTCTCTGGGGGTTAAAAACTTTTTCAACCAGGATTTAGGTAAGACAAAGACAAGAGGTTTGCTTTGAGTTCCTTCCTCAAAGAGCTTCTGAAGTGGGTGCTGCAAGGCTGCCTTGTAACACAGCACTGTTTGCTCTTCAGTGGGAGTGGAGGTGGGGGAGTGAAGACAGTAAAGTTTGGGTCTCTCTGCTCTGCACTTGAAAATTCAGAAGGACAATCAGACAAAATATGGTACTTTGGATTTAAAAAAAAAAAAATCATTCAATTTCCTGAGTATATGAAAGGCCCTCTCTTTGTTTATGGACTAGCAAATGTTTTCTAGATCCTGCACAAATCAAATAGAGGGAGAGGAGTCTTCCAGCCTCCACCCTCATGCCGTTGTTAGGTGTTTCTGACCACAGGATTCTTGGTGCAGGAGCTGCTTCCCGGAGCCCATTCTGAAGGTAGAGGTGTAAAGGCCAAGGATGATGTAAAAGGCCAAGAATGGTGTAAAGGAGGATCTGTTAAGGCTTCAGCCTAGGATGGGTGAAGTTTGATTTATGGGCTGCATTGCAGCTCCATCCCCACTGTGATTTGATTAATCCAGATATTCCTGGGGCTGAAGGGTGGCGGTGTGTGCCCTGCCTACGTGTGTGGGGAAAGAACTGAGTTCATTATGTAGCAGTGACCTTTGGCTGGGAGAGGAGTTGTGCTCATTTCTCAAATTCTGTCCCAGGTGGCAGCTGCAGGAGCTGAGGATGTGATGTGGAGCATATTTTGATCTGGGCTTTACTGAAGGTACTGCCTCAGTGTTCAGTGAATGCTCTGGAGCTGTGCAGACCGATCTCATTTGAGGCTGTGATTCTGGTTGTTTTTTTGCTGGCCAACTTTTGTCTTCTGTGATCTCCCAACACCACCACCCCCCCCACCCTCTTGGCACACACAACCCAGTCACTCCATTGTAATATTCTTTGTTTTCAGGTGAACAATCAGAATAATGTTCAACATAAACCTGTTGGAGAACCTGAAGGTTTACGTCAGCAGTCGGCCTCCGCTCGTGGTCTTCATGATCAGCGTGAGTGCAATGGCAATAGCTTTCCTGACACTGGGCTACTTCTTCAAAATCAAGGAGATCAAGTCACCAGAAATGACAGAGGTAGGTACAAAAAAATTCCTGAGACAAACAGAGGGAAGAAAAATTTGAAAAACATGCCCAAAGCTATGGAATTGGGGTGGTTTTTTTACCCCCCAAAACCCCCTCGTGGGAGTGTGCAGTCTTGTGAGAGATTCTTTGCTTATGCTCACCTCCAGCTTCCTAAGGAATGAGGCTCTTGCTCTGAATGATGGAACAGTCTTGTTTTATCCTTGTTCCATTTGTGAAGTTCTCATCCAGTAACAAGGGAAACCTTGCTAGAAACCACCAGTAACCCCCAGCGTGGCGAGAAGGGACCTGGTTACCATGTTCCTTTGGTGCTTAATCTGGTTGAAATCTGTCTGTTTTTTGAAGGACTGGAATACTTTCCTCCTGAGGTTTAATGACTTGGACTTCTGCATATCTGAGAATGAAACCTTAAAGCACCTCCTCAATGATACCACAACTCCAGAAAGCACAGTGACTAGTGGGCAGGCAAGATCTTCCACCCAGTCTCCACAGACCCTGGAGGACTCTGGGCCCATCAACATCTCTGTCACAATCACCCTGACCCTGGACCCCCTCAGGCCCTTTGGTGGATATTCTCGTAATGTCACCCACCTGAGTTCCACCATTTTTGGACACCAGATTGGACTGTCAGGTATGTCACACTGGACCTTTGTTCTTTAGAATGATGAACAAAAATCCAGCAATTTCTTATTGGTGAGATTTTTTTTTTGCTTAGAAGATGTGTTTGTTGATTAGTTGTGAGTAAATTCCTAATAGAGCCTTTCACCTCTTTGGTAGAAAAAACTTTACCCTGCATTCAGAACAGAAAAAGAACCTGCAGGTTTGCCAGGGTTAGGCTTTGTAATTTTAAATTATTAACCTAATGGCAATGGAAGGTAATTTTTAAGCCAACAAAATTCCAAGCAGCAAAAGCTTCTACACTATCTTCAGCTCTACTGCCATACATTTTCAAGCCCTTAACTCACTTTAATGACATTAATGTCTATGTGTTGGAGACAAGTAGTATGTTGTCTAAAAAAAAAAAAAAAAGTTTTATTCACATGTGCATTTTGGATAGCTTTAGTATCACAAACAGTGACAGACCAGGTGGTTACAATGAAGGCTGTAAAAAGGCTGCTGTGCTGCTGCCCTGCCACTATGTTTTGACAGGAGCCTGTAGAAAATGAGTAGAAATGGGATAATAGAACCTGATTGAATTTCATCTTTTAGACA
This sequence comes from Corythornis vintsioides, assembly GCA_025447755.1. NCBI lineage: Eukaryota > Metazoa > Chordata > Aves > Coraciiformes > Alcedinidae > Corythornis > Corythornis vintsioides. The sequence continues at coordinate 23,956 of JAOEGS010019431.1, read as the reverse complement.
GGGTTGCATTTTATAATAATGCCTGGAGGTGTCCTGAATGAACCTCTGTGAAGAGACATTTCCCCCAGCTGTAAATCTGTATTGCTGTATTTTGTGGTGGTGGCATTTTGTCTCCTTTAAGAGCTGTCAGATGCAAGTTCCCTTTCCAGTAGCCTGGGCTTGTTTTTAGTACGAATTTATCCATGTGGAATTAGTGGATGCTGCTTCATCTGCAGTTCAGTATCTGCTGGCACCTTTTTGTTGACATGAGTATCTCCAATTTGAAGAGTAAACATCAGAGAAGCTAAATGTAGAACAAAGGCTCTGGGAGAAGAAAGGCTAAAGATGTGATCTTCCTTTCCAATCAAGTTCTCCAAACATGCATGAATTTCCTTATCAATAGTGAGGTTTTTGTTTCTGAAAGGAGCCTAATGACTCCACTTCTGGGGGCAGGAGAGATTAGAAAGACCAGCAGCTGAAGTTTTTGTAGTGTGGTTTTTAACCTTCTTTGTGCTCTCTTTGTTGTCAGTAAAGATCCCGGATGGCTTCAAAGGAACAGATTCAGGGTGATGGTTGCTGTCCTTGCCCTGGTGATTGTTGCTCAGATACTTTTGTGAACAAAACCCAGCTTTCCTTCTCTTTCTCAAAGGCAGGGAATCCCACGAGGAGATCAATATTACATTCACCCTGCCTGCTGCCTGGAATTCAGACGACTGTGTTCTTCACGGCCACTGCGAGCAGGTTGTGTTCACAACCTGCATGACTGTGACAGCAGCCAGCAGTGTGTTTCCAGTCACAGTGTAAGTGTGCTTGCAACACTCCTTCACAGGCTGGTTCCTGGGTAATTTCATTCCTCGGCTGGTTCTCTGAGGTTGTTCCTTCCTGATGAACATTATTGCTGACTGTAAAACCCCTGTCTTGGGTCTCAGACTTGTGCTGTCTTTTAGCAAGGCTAGATTTTTCTGTGGGTGGTTTGAACTCCAGTCCCTACCTGCCTTTCAGTGTGCTACCTCTGTTTTAGACTTCACTATGAAGGAAAAAATCCATTAATATTTAAGAAAGACAACCTCTAACTTAGTTCAACTGCCTTGCTAAGACTTGACACTGAGCTTCTTATCCTTTTCCCTGCTGAGAGATCTGTTTTGCTGCTTTGCTGCCATACCCCAGCAGGTACAGACCTTTCAGCCCAATAGTTTCCCTTTGTCTCCTCTACAGTTCTTAACAGTGTACCCTGGAGAACCAGCAGATGGATTGACATGACTCTCTGAAGCCTTAAAAAACCAGTGGTTTTCTAATTAAGATGTGGGGTGTTGACTTACTGGAACAACATGCAGTTAAATTCTAATCTTAGCACAGGAATCATATGTTCTTTATACACCCTTTTGATTAAGCTTTGCTTTTTGTTGTTGTTTTGGATGGTCCAAAATAAAACCGTGTTTTATGCTGCTGTTGAGAAGACCAAGCTTGACTCAGTTCTAAAAGTTACTGGAGAATGGAGGTTGGGGTGCTAATTATTTCTGTTTTTCTGCAGTCAGCCACCACATTGTGTTCCTGAAACATACAGCAATGCTACACTTTGGTACAAGATCTTTACCACAGCAAGGGACTCTAATACAAAATATGCACAAGACTACAACCCTTTCTGGTGTTACAAAGGAGCAATTGGAAAAGTCTATCATGCTCTCAATCCCAAACTAACTGTTATAGTTCCAGATGTAAGTGCCATGGTGTTTTTCATGTTACGATGAATAAATGCTTAGCTCCTGTTTAATCAAATAGGGTGCTTGTTCATGTCCTAAACTAGTCCTGGTCACTGCTGGTTGATTAGGTGGAGAAGGGTGTGATCCCTTCACCCAGGGTGTGATGGTCTGGTGTCATCACCCTGTGCCTCACAGCTTTATAAGAAGTCCCATTTATGTTTTGGAATCATTTGCCAGTGTATGGGAAGAGATCTCTAGTACAGATTTTTATGTGAGGAACCTTTGGGCTCTTGTGCCACTATTAGGAATCACTTTCATGACTATGCCAGCTGTAAAAGTTGATTTATGAAGTCATTTCTGTGCTGATCTGCTAATTATTGCCTTAATCTAAAACTGTCAGTAAATGGTTTTAATTCTCTGTGCAGGACGATCGCTCTCTAATAAACCTGCATCTCATGCACACCAGTTACTTTCTTTTTGTGATGGTGATTACAATGTTCTGCTATGCAGTTATTAAAGGCAGACCAAGCAAACTGAGGCAAAGCAATACAGAGTTCTGCTCTGAAAAGGTGAGTCTGTGTCATAAAATATTGACTCTGATAAGAAAACATAGAAAACCTCTTTTCTTTTTTTTTTTTTTTCCATAGTACAATCTAGTTTTTCTTATCTCTGGAGATGTAGATTTAATTCCCTTTCAAAGAGACATTGGGAACAGTACAGATGTGTGCCACAAAATACATGCATGTGCTTCCTAGGTCCTTAGAGCTAATTTCTCTCCTGCAGAAGTGGATTTTTGCAGTTCAGAAAGTGCTGTAATGCAACTCTTCTGCTGTACTTCTGATGGCAATTGCACAAAGCATTGAATAGATGGCATTGAGTAGTTTTATTTCTCTTTTATCACAGCAGACTGAAAACTTGGAGTAAAGGATGATACTTAATCTAATGGCTGTTGATCAGAATTCCATTCAAACAATGACAAAGCTACTGAAACTCATTCAGTGCTGCAGGGGACACCTGCACTTTGCTTGAAGGATTAAACATGAATATATTTCATTGTAAAGTAGGAAGCTAATGTTGGCATCTTTTGATCTTAATGGTATTTTGTAGTGCAAGATGTTTTATTTTGGGATTCTCTTGTTTGGGGGATTTTTTGTGTGTGGTGGGATTTTTTTTGTTCATTGGTTTGGGTTTTTTTGTATGTTTTTTGTTAGTCTGCATTAATTTGTTTGGTTTAGGTTTATTTTTGGTTTTCATTGATACTGCCAAGTGCAAAACATGTTCACACTTTGATTTCCTTTCCAAGTTGGACTTTTCAAGGTGCTTTGAAAAGGCAAGGAGAGATATGCCAGCTGCATGGAGATAAGTAACATTGCTGTTACAGGATGAAGAATTCCACTTCAATGAAATGTTTTCTTTTCCTTTCCTTCAGGTTGCTTTGTCAGAAGCATAATCCATCCTCTCCTTTGACTGACTGAGAACCCTAACCATTGCCTGCTGAACCCAGAACGGGTCTTAACACTCTGTGAATACATTCTCTTGCAATGTTGGTTTATTCCAACCAAAGACATTTCAAAGTGCCTGTAATGGATTTGTACATATTTCTCAGAGCCTATTCCGAGTTCAGGCAGATGCTGCCCCTTGTTCCTCATTGCAGCCCTTACCTGTGGAGGTAGCCCAGTGTTGGTGTAGATAATGTTTAGTGACATGGCTACATAGAGGCAGAGCAAGATATTTTTTTGGTCTAGCTGCATCTGGGCAGGTTTAAGATGCCTTTGCAAGTGTCTCAAAAGAACCAACAGATCTTTGGTTTTGGTTTTTTTGTTTTGCCCAAAGGTATGTACAGTGTGTTTGAAACAGTCTGCACCTTTGATATGATACTGCATTTCCAAAGCCACCAAGCTACTACATTATTTCAATGTGTATTTGTGTGGCCTAATACTTTCTTCCATTTGCTCCTTGCTTGCAAGAAAAAGATATCAACGTTTTAGGGTGTTTTGGTTTTTGTTTTTCTTTTGAAAAAGAAAAATACCTATTCACATTTTAATAGTGCTGTATTTAGGACAAACTTGTGCTTTTATTCATAGTAAAAAAAAAAAAATAATAAGGACTGAAGTCCCATTTGAAGATATTTCTTATTGAAAAGTGCTGAGTTCGATTTTGATGGTGGTTTGGTTTGGTTTGGTTTTCCATTTGGCTTGCTGAATGCCAGAGAATCAGTCAGCATAGAGACTCTGTGGAAAGCTTTCCACTTGGCCTCCCATCCACAGCCCTCAACCTGAGATTGTGCATCTCTGCTGCAGAGCAGCTTTCTACCAACTTCTTGTTTGGTTTGGTTTAGTTTTTCCTCTAGGAAGTGAAACTTAAAAAGCTGTATTGTATTAACAGTCTGTTGGGACTCTGCACAGCCTTGGGCAAGTGCAAATAATGAAGGGAAAAGAAATCCCATAGTCTGGTACAGAGCTTCACTTTGGGACTCTCCATCCATCTCTGAAGGGCAGCTGAAAATGACACTTTTTGTAGCATTGTCCCATTCCCATTCAGTGCTGTCTACTCAGGGGAAATGGCAAGGAGAGGACCAGGGCTGTTGGGATTAAGGTCAAAGAAACCACACAGTAAAACACACACTGTTCTCTGTGTTCTCTTAAATCAGAGGTTTTATTCTGTGCATTTCTCTCTTTCCCATTCTAGCTTTTACAGTTTCTTTCTGGCTTCTCTCTGAGTAGCCTCCTTAATTTTCAGGAGTTGGGGTTTTTCCTGCAGACATTTCCACCACTGCTTTTAAAATATCACTGGTTGCCTTAATTGACCTTTCATCTTGTCTTTCAGCTTCCTTGTCAGGCAGTATAACCACAGGTCAGCCTAAGTACACGTAAGCTTCCCCCTCCCCCCTTCCTCCTTTTGTTTTAAACTACACAAAAGAAAAAATCCAAGTTGAAATCTGACAGGCTCAGTGATGCTGGTTTAAAATTCTTAATTACCTACAGAAACTCCTAAGTGGTACCCTACTGGTCTGTATGGGTGGGACCTGAGTAATATGAATATTCAGAGTATTTCAAGCAAAACTATCACACTTAGAACATGTTTCCTTCATAAAACTGCAGTTACTTTTAAGTGGTGTTAACCAACATGCATTTTAGTCTGGGAATGTTAAGGCAAAGCTTTAGAGATGGCCTAGCTTGAAGTCTAGAGATAAAATGAAGCTTCCAGTTTTCTCCTGATGCTGCTATGGGCTCATAGTGCTTCACTGAAGTGAGTCAGTGAAGTCAAGACAGACAGACAGCTTCTCCTGGAAACTGTCTGAGCTGTTCCTAACTCACATGTGCAGCCTTCTGCATTCACACTGACTTCTGGAGTTGCCTCTGAGGGTGGCTTGATCTGGGGACCAAAGGCAATAGAAATGGATGGGGGTGGTGTTACAAATTCTGGAAGTACAGATTAAAATCACCCAACAGAACGTGGCTCCTTTAAAAAGGCAAAGACAAGTCCTTCTCTTTCAGCAAATTACAAATCAAACTCCAAATGCCCAAACTGGAATTTGACTTGGTGGGGACAGGAGATGTTTTGGTTTTTGGTTTGTGTTTCTTTATTTTTCTTTGAAATCTGGTTTTGCTGTTGGGTAACTAAAGGAGCCTGCTTTGCAACTTCTTACCCACTGTACTGAAGTACCTGGAGATACTCTGTCTGCAACCCAGGAGCACAAGAAGGAAATGTTCAAGAGTTGTGTTTTTTTGGCCTTAGTTTTTCCCTGTGCCCCCCTTGCTGCAGAGAGGAGAGGGTGGCTGTGGGGTGGGAACAGCACTCAGTGTTGGATGGTTCCCAGGCACGGTCTACAAAGGTTAAATGCAGCCAAACAGAAGAGTTTAAAAAAAAAAAAAAAAGTTCAGATCATATTGATCTTTCCTTTTTTTTTGTTTTGTTTTGGATTTGTTTTTGTTGTTGTTTCTTTTTCTTTTTAACTATGACTTGAATCAGTTTTGATTCTATTTGTACGTGTTTTCTTGTTCTTAGAAAGCTGCCATTTTCCTTTGCATTTTTCTTTGGCATTACATAGAAAATCTGAGCCTTGGTTTTCCAACCCTCTGCAGGTGATTGTAGGGTTATGATGGCTTTTGTGTTTTGTTTTTGTTCTTACATTTCACTTGTCTTGTTGCATGATGGTTAATAGCTGATTTGGAAATGACATTTCTCTCCTAGATTAATTTTGTGTTTGTAAGATGTGCATATTGCTTTGCAGAATAAAAACAATGAAGTTTATTCTGTTGTCTTTATTTCTACTACCCAGCTGCTCTGGAGTTTTCCTAAATCACCTGTTATATGGACCATTGGAGAATATTTAGTGGTGAAATTCTGCAGTAGATGAGAACTTCAAATCCTTTGTGGACCTGTGATGCAGCACACACCCAACATAGACTGGTTTTCTTTATTATGGTGTAGGGAATGTAGCTGGTGCCCAACAGAAGTGCAGAATTTGTGATCCAGACCCATCTCTCCTGTTGCTGTTCCATGATGATGATGATGGTGCCTTTGCTGCCTCCTCCCCACAAGTGTTGTGCAACTTGCTCAGGCAAACCCAGACCAGATGCTGAGAGACTCCAGAGTGCCTCCCAGGTGGCTGGAGATGGTTGGAAGCTGCATGTGGAGAGCTGTTGAGATGAAGAGAGTATAACTTGTTAAATTCCAGCTCCAGTTACAGTGCAGACTGGAACAGGTTGCACCTGCATGTTTTCAGTGCTTGAGAGAGCAGGAAAAACAGACTTTGTTTTGCTCTGGGAAGCTTGTTAGAAGCCAGGCACAGTTTGACAAGTGCAAGGGGGCCAGCCTGTCTTCTCTGGAAACACTTCAAAGTATCCTAAGGCTGCCTGTTCAAATCTGGTGGTGAATTGGAGCATTGTTTAAAAGTAAATCTCTGCCATTATTAGAATTGTTACTGGGGAGAAGAGCTCTTCAGAGCTGGCAGGAAAAAAAATATATATATACAGACTGTTTTTTACACATCCCTTGGTACAGCTCTAGGAAACCTGGCTCATTCTGTGCTGCCCTGACTGGGCATGGATGGCCTGGGTTAATGTGGGCTCAGCCTCAGGGAGCAAAGCAGCCCCTCTCTGGTCTCCACTGAGCTCTGCCTCAGTCAGCAGGGAGGAGGAGGAGGCAGCTGGACAGGTAGTCACTTGTTTTCTCTTTCATAACTCAAGTGGCCACTCTTTGGCATGTGCACAGCTTTGTTCAGTGAGTTCTATACAAGTGCAGCTTCCTTGAAGAAAATCCTGTTTCTATAGCTCTTCCTGCAAAGTTACACTTGAATAAACTTAGAGGAGGTTTTACAGTGAGTTCCCACTGGGGGAAAAGTACTTGGCAGAGCAATAATGTGATTGAATTAATTCTGTTCCAAAGTAAAGGTGAGCAACCTGCTGCAGGGAATATTTCCCAAGCCTCTTCCCTAGGAGTAGTCTTGCTGCAATTTAGTGCCATCACCTTAAGTCAGGTTCTTTCAAGGCTCCCTCCTGGCTTTTGATGGTTTGAGAAGCTTAAAACTAGGTGGTTTAGGCAGGTGGTGCAGTGAGGGGAGCAAAAAAAAAAGGGTTTTGCTGATATTTGCACGTGTTGGAAGGGTGGGGTGAGCAGAAAGGATTCATTTGATAACACTAATCAGCCTGTTTGCTCATAAGGATGATGTTTGTTAACCAACTAAAAGAAGGGCAATGAAAACACGTGTAGAGCTTGTTCACCTGGGAACAATGCAGGCTGGTGTTTGCAGTGGGATGGCTCCCAGCACTCCCAGGCTCTGTGGTTCTGCTCCATGCCACGTGGGTTCAAGGAACAGCAGCTGTCCCCTCACCCCAGCTTTCTGCTGGCAAACACCTCCAGCTTCCCTTGAAAACAAGATCTTGTCTCCAGGAGAGGTTGCTCTTGGAGGTGAAGGAACCCACTGAGGTGTGCAGGGGAAATTTTCCTTCTGGCCCCAAGCAAAACCTTCCTGTTGGTGACTTGCCTGGCAGAGGGAAGCTGGAGCCAAAGGTGCCAATCCCTGTTTGTTCAGCTCCTGCAGCCTGGCTGACTTGGTGACTTTCAACTGCTGATTTCTCAGCCCCACCACTATCTTCCTGGAAGATCCCCGAGGAGTGGCCCAAACAAAGATTCCTTTGTGGCATCCACTGGCTGAGTGTCCTTCCTGGTGGCTTTTGCCAGCTTTTCAGATGACCTTGAGGTGTCTGTTAGCCTGGGGTTGGAAACAGCTTTGCTGAGCAACCTGCAGCAGTGCTGAGAAGCGAGGCACAAGCTCTGCTAGATTGGAATCTTCCTTGGCACTGGTGCTGAGCTCTCTCCACTGGCTCTTGGGAGCTCTGGGTTCCTTGCTGGGTGGCTTGGGCACCTTTGTGTTTGTTTCTTCTTTATAAAGGGCTTTTTTCCATCTCTGCTAAGCACTGTGACCTTTAGTGATAGAAGTAATTTATCCTCAGCTAGAAAACACCTGCCTGACCACTCTGCTGCTGCTGGGATGGGAGGCTCCATCCTAACCCACCAGTCTTCCTAGCAGAACTGATAGTCCCTATTTACCTCTGGAGGGTGTTTCTGTACAGGATGGTAAAGAAGCAGTTGGGCTTTAAGCACAAGTGTCTTTGTGCTGGCTCTGTCCTTACCTCCTTGCAACGTGATTCTCATACCTTGAAATCAAATAACCATGTAAAATGTAATCTGTAGCTGCAGGAAAAAACAAAAGCAGGATAATCCACAGACCAGCTTTTTCATAGCCCCCGGTGGTGTTTGTGAAGAAAGCATTTCACCATCCACTGCATTATCATTTCTCCTTTGAGAAAATCCTTTCTGCTCATGACCTTTCTCTTCCAGCAAGATGGGGCTTTAGAGCGAGGAGGACACGGTGTCCTTGCTGGGTCCTGTGCTGCTATAAACCACACCAGGGAGTTATTTTGTCTGGGGGGAAAGGCTGAGAGCCTGGGAGCAGCTCAGGTAAGAGCATGTGACTGAAAAATATGAGTAAACCATAATGTCCTTGTACCCATTTCACCCCAGAGCCCTCTATGAACAAAACTCTCCTTTTGTAGCAGGCACAAATGGGCCAGAGATGATGTGAGGTGGGGCTGTGGCTGTGTGTGTCTCCTCCCAGGGTTCACCACCCCGGGCAAGGTTTTCACCCTGGAGTTTAATTCCCTTGAAACCTGGAAGTTTAATTCACCCTCCCCTGGGCTGTGAGCTTTGCTGAGCAGCTGGGGCCGGGCTGCTCCCTGGGCTGTTGTGCAGGGTCCCAGGTGGGTTGGATTTAGCATTTTGCAGAGTAATGAGGACAAGCTGGGTGGGTTTTGCTCTGGGCTGGAGCTTGCTCATTACCCACAGCAGATGCCCATTACCCCTGATTGCTCCTCAGCTGGTCAGTGGGAGGCTGTGGTTGAACTGGTCACCACCCAGCATTCCTTGCTGCTCCCCTCCAGTGAGAAGACTCCTCGGGGTGGCTCTGAAAAGATATTTCAGGCAGTAAATCAATGTTTTCTGTGCAATGGCTCAGCAAAATTCAAGTATTCCCCTGGAAGAGAACAGGCTGCTCTGGAGTTGCTGGATTCCTCTGATCCTGGTGAGTCCCTGCCTGCTCTGGGAGGGGGGAGGGGGGTTGTTTCCAATGGTGCCTTTGCTGCAGTGGGGCAAAACTGGCCTTGGAGTGATGTCTATGGGTTTTTTGAGGCCATAGTTTGGGGGTGAAGGGCTCAGAGCACCGTGGGTGGCTGAATGTGCCCCTGGCCTTTGTGCCTCACTCTACTCAAAACCTGTTGGTGTTCATTCTGGCTGCGGGAGGGAGCAAACAGCTTGAAAAGGAACATTCTAAGGGAATCCTCAGTGAGATCAGAGTGAATGCAGGTGACCTGAGAAAGCCTAGAAACCAGGAGCCACCAAGAGCTGTTTGGAGTCAGAAAAGTGGAATCTGGAACTCCTGCCAGCAAATAATTTGCATCCCTGAGACCAAACTGCCAGCTAGGGAAGTGGGGTGGGAATATCATCCTAAGGGGGTTTTGCAGCTTGAGCTGGAGGCCAGGGACACTGGGCTGGTGGCTCCCAGGCCGAGCTGGGAGGGATGCTGCTGGTGTTGGGGCTCTCCCTCTGGAGCACCACTAGATGGTGGCAGGAGCTCAGCCCTGAACCCGCTTGGCCGAGCCGGGAACGGGGCTGATCCTTAGCCCAGAGCCGGGCAGAGCTGGCACCGTGGGGGGCTGGGTGTGGGTGTTGGTCTTGTCAGGCCCCGGGGGGCGGGGTTGGACACACAGATCCCTTTCTGTGTCTGATCCCGCGGGGACAGGATAGGAGGGGGAATATCCATTCTGGTAAAGCCGGGCAGATAGCACCAGACTCTCTCAGCTAAGCAAGGAATCCTGGGTCCTGTTCAGGGCACACAGGCTGGTAGGGACTGCGTGTCCGTCTGTCTGTCAGCATCTCCGTGCTGCTGAGCACCCATATGGAGCAGTTTAGAGTCCTTCAGTGACTCGGGTGAGCAGCTGGTGCTCCTGGCTCGCTACTGCCGTGGCTCTTTCCTGGGGGAAATGCTCCGTTGTGGGGACCCTGCAGCCCCCCCAAAGTGTCTGCAACCCCAGAGGGAGGTGGGAACATCCCTTGGTGGGGTGCTGGGGTTTCAAGAGCTGCATCTGCTGGGTGTCAGGGCTGCAACTCCTGCCTGAGCACAGGGAACAGCAGTGCAAAGGAAAGGCTGCTGCTTCCTTGAGAAAGGTTTCCTTATCAGATGCTGTGGACACCCTAAAATAGGGGGGATTCATCTAGGAAGGGGTGAAAAACTGAACAGCAGCATTTTCCAGTCCTTTACCCTGATGTCTCCAAGTAAGCCTTACAGTTCAGAAGCTCATTTGGACTTGGTCCCAGGTTTCCTGCAGTGAGCAGAGACAGAATTTTCGGTGAGGTTGACTTGATCTGCAGCTTCCAGTCCAGGCTGTGCCCCTTGGCATCTCCTCTTGTGCCAGCCCCAGCTGGGGAAAGGAAGAGCTGTGAGATCTGCCTGTGGGAAAGGGGTTCCCAGGCAGCCCTGCTGGGTTTAGGGGTGGATCTGGGTGTGAGCCAGGAGTGTGCCTGTGCTGCTCCCCTCCTCCAGCTCTGCTCTCCTCACATCCCTTGGCTGCTGCTGAGCACAGCAGGAGACCATGCTGTGCTGAAGCACCTCCTGCCTGACCAACTGCCTTCTCTCTTTGTCTTCTCTGTACTTTCCATAAACATACCCAGCCTGAGCACTCAGCAGTGGGCTGGTGGTAACCCCGAGCAGCATCTGAGGCCACAGATGCACTTGCTTAATTAGAAACAGCTCTTTTGTGTGACAGAGACCCTGTAGCATTCCCAGGGCTGCTTTCTAAGGCTTCTAGGCTGGCTCAAAGCTGGTCCTGCAGGTGGTTGCTCCAGTAGCTTCCAGAGAAGTAGCTCCTCAATAGATTTGGTGTGGTAGAGACAGCACGGTACCTTGGCTTGGTTCTGCTCCCACAGGTCCTTCAACATCTGCAGTTACTTGTGGAAAGTCTGGGGAAATAGTTATTTTTTTCCTGGGTTTTTCTCCTGGGCAGGGAAAGGGAACAGCAGGAAATTTGTAAGGAATGCATCAGGCTTGTTGCTGTCCCCTGTTGAAGCCCAGCCTGGAGAGCAGTAAGGCTTGCTGAGCAAAGGTCAAAGCAATTGGAAAGCCTGATCCTGCTGGCAACTGGAGAAGGGACTGGGGAGGATTTACCTTTCTCCACTGTGCCCACGGGAGCCCTCGACCCCCTGGGGCTGGTGCTGGTTAAAAAAAGAGTCTGTCTTAATTCAGAACTGCTATCAACAGTGATATCAGGAGGAGGGGGGTGGAGTTTCCAGCGAGGTGGCTCAAACCCCTGCTGGCAGTAAGACATGAATATCTCTTGGTCAGGATGCAGCTCCTGTGCCTAACTTTGCACTGAAGGCAACAGGAATTGGGCACCTAGTTCTTTGGAGGGAAAGCTCCACTCCCACTAAAGCCATAGTGTCTGTGTTTTGTGGCTGTGGTAGATGAGGGAACTCTCTTCTTTCTCCTCTGCTTGAATGCATATGCAGTGTGCAGGGCTGCTGCTGGCTGTTAGCAATCAGGACAAGCTGCTTGGTGCTCCGGGACCACAACCTGCTCAGAATTATTTATGACACTCCATTGTGCATGAATAAACTGGTTTGTAGGAATCCAGGAACCCTCCATCAGGGGAGACCCCCCCCTGCCCTGGACACACTGCTGGCCTGAGGATGCTTTGCCATGGCCTGAGTCACTGCAATCTGCCGGGTGTCCCCGTGGGCATTTCTGGCTCCCCAGCATCTTGTGTGCAGGGGGGGATGTAAAGTGACACAAAGCAGCTTTTCAGCAGAAAAGCTCCTCCACTGAGCCGTGCCTGGGCATGACTGTGCCTGTGTGAAACAAACCAGGGACTGTAGCACAGGGGAAGCCCACAGGCTGGCACACGAAGGTGGTTGTCATCTTCTCAAAGCCCAGGCACGACTGGAGGCTGGCATGGCCTCTGGTGTTGCTTAGAGCAGCTTGAAAGCTGCTGTGTTCGAGCTGGCTGCCTGAAGGACGGGGTCCCTGGTGTCTAGGGCTTGTTGGAGCCCAGCAGGGACTCGCCTGCTTTTGCTGGGCTGAATACACTGGGGCAGATAATGGCCCTTTGGAACGGTCGTCCTGACAAAGTCAAAGTACTTAGAGAAGCACTTCCCTGTGGTTGAGAATGGCGATCTGAGCAGATCACTTGAAAACCAGAGGGCTAAGTGTGAGCATGCTCTGAATAATACAGCCTTGGGTTGATGTGCCAGCTACTGCAGCATCCAGATCTCCCCTGGCGTTGTTTGTGGCATCACAGCAGCAGACAGGGCTAAAACATGAGCTCAAGTTCATAGCTGCCCAAGTAATGAAGTCCAGGCTGCTATTTTTGAGGCTGACATATAGAGAAAGCCAAGAGGTTGATTTATTTGCTACCAAAACCACAACAGAGAGGAACCCCCCTCAGCAAAGCCAGAAAGTTCATTTCAGCCAGAAATCTCTTTGGTGTCTTCGGGTTGGTTTGGGGGGGTTCTGTGTTTGGGGCTTTTTGCCTCGTGTGCCCAGGGGTGCTGTTAACAGCAGGGAGGGTCACTGGTGTATGGGGCTGTCTCCTGTGTGTGGATGGATGGGAGATGTGGTGGGGAGGGCTGTGTGTCAGATGGGACTGGGCAGGTTTACTGGTTTCTATTTGGGGTGGTTTTTTGGGGCTGTCATAGCTTTGGCAAATGTTGAGATGGAGCACCCAGCTCAGGACCTGACCAAGATGATTTCTCCAGGGATGGGAGTAGCTCTGTTGGGCTCTTCCTCACTCACCACAACTGTTCCAATGCAAGTGTGTTAAAAAAAACCCAAACAACCCAGAAGCATCTCTCACCTTGTAGGAACCTCACCCATCTCCCTGCCTTGGTGCTGAGGGGCTGGGGTTTGTGTCTATTTCTATTAAAATTCATGATGCACAATAAAAAACTGTGGTGAGACTAACTGCTGTTCAAGAAGAATTGGAGACTGCTGCTTCTGGTCAGGAAATGCTTTGCAGAGCTATGGGAGTGTGAAAAGAAAGCAGCCTTGAATAAGAAGCATAGGTGTACCTCTGCACTTCGGATTTTTAAAGGAAAAAAAAATCAACTTGCTTGTTCTGGCAAAAATAGGAGCTCAGGTGAACCTGAGAGACACCCTGCCCTTGGTTTCTGGAGACAGCCTCATGCTCCTGCTCCAGTCTGCCTCTTGCTTCATGTCCTCATCTGCAAAATGGGGTTAAAACCTCATGGTCCTGATGGTTGAGATGATAGAAAGAGCCTCAGGTTGGGATGGGGTCGATGCTCCCAGCAGGGGTGGATGGTGGTGTGAGGCAGCCATGGTTGTGGGTGGGAGTCTCCCATCTCTGTATGGAGGTTTGCTAACTGAGAGGTGGTGTTTTGGAAGGATTTTACAGGGGTGGCAAGGTCCTGAAGATCCTCCTGGGATGGCCAGGGAGAAAGGCAGGGCTCTGTGCTTCCCAGCGTGCTCGGGGTTAAGGCTGCAGCTTGGATCCAAAATCACTCCTGGATTATTTCAACCCTGAAGGGTGTAGCAAGAGCTGCAGTATTTAATTTTGATTTGGTTTCTTTTTCTTCTTGTGCCTTTTAAGACCTTCAGGCCCACCCCACCACATCCATCTGCTCATCCCTTCTGTGCAGCTGCCAGACAGCTGATGCTTCACTCCCATCCTCAGCAGCAGAACTGCAGCTGGTTGTGTCCACAGACATCTTGAGAGCAGAGCAAGGTCTGGAAGGTTCCTGAGAGTGAAGGTCTCCCTGTGCTTTCATGAGTTGTTCCTCCTGTGTCTGGCCAGGGCATTCCCATGTGACAGCACAGGGAAATATGGTGTGTCTGTTGCCCATCCTTGGGTTGACCTTCCAATGTGCCCCTGGGTAAGGTGTCCAAGTACAGGTTTTCCTTTTGAAGGTGTCCTATGGAAATCCAGACTCCATCCCCTGCAAACAGCCTTCAGAGTGATCCAGAGACACATGCTTGGCTTTCTCCTGGGAATTTTCTTATGGGTGGGCTTGCCCTAGCACCTGGAAGTCTGTATAGCCTACAAACGTGGGTCTAAAATGTCTGAAGATCTGAACACATAGTAGCAAAACTGTTATTCAAGGGCCCTAAGCCACGGTCACAAACAAGTGTAGTTACTTTGAAGAGCTTTGGCTCTCCATTCCCACTGGGGGAGGGGTGGGTATCTCAGGCTGTCTCAGGTCATCTGATTTGTCCCTTATAAAAAAGGGTGAGACTGGGAACATTTAGTGCAGGGTCTGAAACAGTTGGGTCTGGGAATGTCTCATCACTGCCTCTAAATAGCAATACTCCCCTGGCTCTCCAAGATTTAACACCCTCATCTTCTTACTGGGGAAAATAAGCTCTTTGCTCAAGAAGCAAGGGCTTTTAGCTAGATTAGGGCTGAGAAGACTAAGCAGGGAAGAGGACTGCTGCCATCTGGCACTTGGATGAGCTTTGTCTATTCTTTGCTGAATCTTTTTGCAGCTTCGGGTTGATTTGTGCTCGTTGTGCTAAAGAAGAGAAATCACTGAATGTCTGAACTGATTGTCCTAGGGCAAGAGTTTCTCAGCATTCCAGCTGCTCTTGCCCCTCTGGTAATAGCAGAGGCTCTGGGTTGTTGAGGAGCTGTGAAGTGATCTCTCTTATTGTTGTACTGATGATGGAGAGCTCTAAATGCATCTCCGAGCCTGGCAGCCTGTTGGCTCTGCTGAGGAGCTCCTGAAGCAGACAGGGCTTTGGAGGATGAGCTTTGTGTTGAGTGCAGGTGGGATGAACAGTTGACCCACCGGTGGTTGATTTCTGGGAGTGTTTTCCAGGATAATTTTGCTAAGTGATGGTGCCTATTGCTTTTAATCACTCTGAGATTAAGTCCATTTGAAAATGCTGCTCTCCTAATCCTAGGATGATTCACGTCCCCTCTCCTCTTCCACATGGCACCACTGAGGTGCTGAGTGATGCCATGGAAGGAGCCCCACTGCAAAGGGGCAGCAGATCCACACTGCTCCATGCTCTTCCTAAATTTTCCCCAGGTTTTAGGTCTAAATTTGGGGTCGTGGCTCATCTGCACAGCTCCCTTTTCTTTCTCAAGTGCCCTTAACTTGTGATACCAAGGGCAGGGGGGTACCCAACAGCATCCTCTTCCTCTAGCCCCCTTTTTTCCTTAACAAAGCTGCAGTTTCTTTCCGTTTACTTTCACCAAACGGTTTGTGCTGTTATTTTCTTGGCTTATTTCTGCTTGTCGTGGTAAGAAAAATAATCCTGTTTGACCTATTGTGGTCACAACCAACAACCCAAAAACTGGGAGGAGCAGATCTTTGCTTTCCCAGGGCTGAGTATCACCTGCAGTGCAAAGCCTGTGAGTTGTGCTGCCCTGGCTGTTCCTTTTCCATTCCTGCCCTTCTGCATCCCCCCACAGTTGTTTTGTATTTAACATCTTCCTTTTATGAACACGTTTTCCATCTGGGCTGGATTATTTAGGCATCCCGAGGAATGTTTTAAGCTGCATCTCCCCTCCCCCTCTTCCCGGGAAGCAAGTCTTTTATGCAAAAGACTTCACTAGGTCCTCATATAGTGCTGGTTAATTAATTGCCTCGCAGTGAGTGGGGTATGGACGAGCCCGGGAGCTGGAGCTGAGCAACCTCCAGTGGCTGAGCACTCGAGGCTGGGGTTTTCTGCCAGGGAAAAAGGAAAATCCTCAATTCCATCAACTCTTCTGACCCTTTGGAGGTGGCCAGAGGCAGCAGAGAAACGTTCATCAGCGAGGTTAAGATCTGCTCTGTACCTGCTGCTGTGCTGCTGGGGGGTCTGGGGCAGCTTGGCTGGGAATTAACGGCTCTTACCTGGGCTGTGCTCGGGGTCCAGGGCGAGGGAGCAGCAGGATTTTAATGCCTGAATAAATCCTTTCGATATCATCTAAACCCAGCCTTGGTTTCCCAAAGCCCTCGGCTGCTCTGCCCTCCTGCTGCGGTGGGAGGGGGTGGGGAGCTCTGTGCCCGGAGCACTGGGGGTTGCTCAGCAAAGTCCCCGTGAAACTTGGTCGTGTCTCTTGGCAGGGGGGATGCTGAGTGAGCACCTTGCTATGGATGGAGTCAGTCTGACTCCCACTGCTGTGCTTTGCTGAAATGACCCCAAAATATTTGGTCGTTTTCATGAAACGAAACTGAATCTTGCTGCTGGTGTGTTGATGATGCAAGTTGTTTGGTTTTTGGTTTTTTTATTGCCTGTTTTATCCCATGGATGAGGCTTCCCAGCAAGGTCTACCCCAGGCAGGTACCTTGTTAGGTCAGTTTGGAGTGAGGTGTCATCCCGGGTTCATCCCTGGAGCCCCCCCAGGTCAGGATCCTCCCCAGGAGAGGAGAAAGGCAGCAGTAAAGTAAAAGTCCTGCATTATTGAAAGAAACATGGTGTAACAATGATGCCAGCTGCCTTGCTTCCAGTCACTTTGGTACAGTAAACTGGTAAAAAAATTAGTATTTCCAAAATCAGAAAGTTTTTCTTGCCTGACTGAATGAAAATTGATTTATAATTATTATTTTTGAAATAACTTTTTTTTTTTTTTTTTTTTTTTTTTTTTTTTCTTCTGCATGGAAACAAATTTTTTTCATTACCCTTCCTCCCCACCAAGCTTTCTAT
>JAOEGS010019430.1:100180-144694 GCA_025447755.1 Corythornis vintsioides | reverse complement strand
GGTCTTTGATTACTTGAGAACGTATCATATATTTTTATATTTTTTATTTTTTTGTTTTTTTTTTTGGATTTTTTTTTTTTTTTTTTTTTTTTTTTTTTTTGCCATGGACAGAGTTATTAAGATAGTGGATACAACAAGACATTTCTTTATGTCTACTGAGCACATCTACTGAGTCTCATTTCATCCTTAGAACTTTCCTATCCTCATCCCAGGCATCAATTGTCTGATTAATTTTTTTTCCTGACAGCAGTGTCTGGAATTGGCAATTCCTAAGCTTAAGTTTCAGTGGCAGCTGTAATTAACATTTTTAAGAGATGAGCAAAATTAACTGACAATTATAATAGCCCTTTTCAGCAAGGCTTATGGAAGTACATACAATTATGGTACTTTCAGGAGCCAGTTCAGACAGAAACTGCTCTGCGCCATATAAACCACAGCTATCACTGTGCCTGTTGCTATCTGGTTTCTTCCAGGCTGCAATAAGGGAACCCTGAGAGTGTCCTGTCAGCACTGGGTCATGCTGGTGGCATCAGGCAGGGCAGTGATGTTTCAGGAGAAGGTGTGGGAAGACAGCTCAAACCCTGAAGCTCAGGAGGAGCTATAGACCCCCTGCAGAAGGTGGCTAGATAGCTCTGTGATGCATTACCATCTCTGCAGGGTGATAGTAACAATGATTAATTGCTTGTGTTGTGATGGAACTCATCATCAGTAAATGTGGCTACTCCAGGCACTGTGCAAGGATACACTGAGAGACAGCCCTTGCCCTCTGCTGCCTATGAGCAAAGACAAGGAAAGAGAAAGCTGGCACAGGAAGGGAAAATTACTTGTTATGAGCTGCAGTACATAATATATATTCTAACTGTTTCAAATCAATATAGTCAGAAAAACACTAGAGCCAGAGCTTACACTGACATTTGAATGATCAAGTACACAACATTTGGCTGCAATGGTCAAAATTCATTGCAAATGATCTCATTATGGTTTTCCATTTTGCAGTTAGCCAAGGTCTGATAAAGTTTCATCCAAAGCAACAGTACTGTTTGACCTCAGAATGCATTGAGGCTGGTAAGCAACAATTTTATCCTCTCTATTATATCATGATTACAGTATGCAAATGAAATATTTATACTGTTTAATTTTTTCCTGCTATACACTTTGCTCAGAAAGCTTTGGTAAAAATGAGGCAATAAAGCCCCTAAACGTTAAAAAAAATCAATAGTCACTGTTCAAGCCTCTGGAGATCCATTTATTTTATACATTTACGATGCATGTTTTAAATTGTTTTCACTCTGGTTTACCCTGGTTAACTCAGTTTCCCATAGGGTTTATTTATTTTTTAAATAGAAAACAAAATGTTGGGTGACTTGACCTTCAGGTGTGTTGCTTCTTTCCCAGTAGCGAGAAAACTAGCAGGTGAATTGTTAAGCACAGAGATGGTTTAGGGACAGATCTTGCACAGACTTACACAACTGTATTGTGGTGACTATGACTCAAAATCTACAATATATACATGTAGTAACCCTTACCGAGCTGCGTTAACTATTTGTAATGAATGTGAGCTAAAGGGACCAGACTCAGTAGGACCTGAGTGGTGCCCATTTTACACTGGTCAGTTTGGACAGTTTTGCTTACACTAAATCAATGAGAGCTTTATCATTAAGTGTAATGACAGTAAAGATCAAACAATAGTTACCACATTGTGAAATCAACCTCTGTAGCTGTTTTATTGGAAACAAAGTGGATATTGAGTGAATTTATGGAAGTATTTATTTCCATTCTGAGCCATATTAAGCTGATACTGTGAAGTGTTTGGCTCGTGTTTGAAATCCTGGCAAATTCTATGGGGCTTCATAAATTGAAAAAATTGCAGATCACAATTATCAGGATGTTGCTCGGCATTCTGGTTCCACTCTGGACTGCACTGACAGTGCTCTTGGGCACCTTGGGCACCATACTCCAGAGCTAATTCTCAGAGTACAAATATTTAAATAAGGTGGGATGACAAATCAAAACCACTGCCCTGAAAACCACAAATTTAAAAAAAGGTGGGAACTTCATCTTGAGCTTCAGAACAAAAAAGTGTCATTTAAGAATTTTGTATCTGAATTGACTTCTTCTCATGTACATGCAAAATAACACAAATATTTTGGTAAGCTCAGCAGAAGCTGGGGTTTTGCACTAAGGCATATTAGGACACCTATACATCATGACTGCTGTTGATCAGAATGCTGCGTGTAGTGACTACATAGTGTCTCATGACCCAAGCCTTGTCCTGCTGAACATCTTTACAGGAGTAATAGAAAATATCCAGGGACTAAAATGCCTTCAATTTAGTAAGTTTGAGAGTTTCTAATATGTAAGAGAGAGAATTGCAGCTGAGATATATAAATATCATAGGAAGAGTTACTCTGAGTGGATGGACAAGAATTGGTAGGTGCTAGGAATAGTACCACAAAGTCTGTAAAAGTTACCAGATTTCCTACTAGGATTTTTGATCAGTTATTTGGATAAGCCATAAAACACAGTCATTTAGCCAAAAAAGGTCCAGTTTCCACTTATTTATTGTTACTTGACCTATGTAGATTTATGCTACAATCACTGTAATGCACAAAAGGGGTACTGGATTTCAACTAAAAGGGAGTAGATTTACACTAGATAGAATAATTTATTTATTTTTTTTTTTGTAACTGTGAGGGTGGTTAAACACTGTAACAGTTTTCCCAGAGAGAAGGTTAGATGCTCCATCTCTAGAAAGATTCAAGTTCAGGCTGGACAGGGCTCTGAGCAACTTGATCTAGCTGAAAATGTCCCTGCTTACTGCAGGGGGATTGGACTAGATGGCCTTTAATGGTCCCTACCAACTTTAAACATCTTATACTATGATTAGAGACTCAAAAGCTATTAGTCTCTGGTTTGCCAGACTGATTTCTCTCTTACCAATTTCATCTTCAGTAACAGTTAGCAAGGATGCGGTCAAAAAATGGAGCTGCAAATACTGCAATTACCTTTTTCAGTGAATGGTAGATCAGAACTTGATTTGTTTTCTTATGCAGCTATTCAGCTAAAGGTAAACAGTACATAATTTCTGGAATGCTAATTACAATCTGCTTGATATATATTGCCACTAAATTCCTCATGCAATTATCTCATGGCAACAATGGTGAGCCTGTCTTCAGGTGTCTGGCTCTAGCACCTCATTCTTGTAGTGCTAGGTTCGGTGGCCATTGCTTTGCAGCACTCAAGAATATTCATTGCAGATAATTTATCTTGTTTTTAGCTTCTTGTGTAGGCACTGATAGATGCTAGGGAAGTTTAGTGGTATTCCTGCTGCTCTTTAAAAAATTAGAGATCAGGGTACACATCAGTCCTAGAACAGAAAGGCTGAGCTTGCAAGTAAGTCCAGCACCATGTTGCAGAGACTGGTAAATGTTGTCGTTTCTGGGCTGTGGCTTTGTGTAATTCTCTGTTTAGGAAAAAATGTTCCATGAAATCTCTCTGGTGTGTCTTTTACAGCTGCTGGCATCCTAAGCAAGATAAACCAATCTGTAGATCCGTGTGAGAACTTCTATCGATTTGCATGTGATGGCTGGATATATAATCACCCTATTCCTGAAGACATGTCAAACTATGGTGTTTATCCTTGGCTGCGACACAATGTGGACCTCAAACTAAAGGGTAAATACGTAATTTCTGAAAGTATTTGGTTCGCTTGTCACTAGCTTGTTAATTGGCTGATTTTGAAATGACTAAAGACTCCACACTTCTTTCTTATAATTGGAGAATATCTAATAGCTCAACTTGATGTTCTCTTAATATAGTTTTGCTGTTTTGTTTTATTTTCTTTTTAATTTAAAATAACACTGAGAGATGGTGAATTATAAGAGAAACAGGATCTGAGAGGAAGAATACAACTGCTACAAACTCTGCCAGTGGTGAATAGAGGGACAGAAGGATACTCCTTATACAAAAAGGGGATTTGAACTCTTTCCCCCTTGCAGTAGATGGGTAGACCAGAGTTCAGGAACACAGCGTGCACGTTTAGGAATGTCCCAGACCCAGACAAATATCAATCTAGGAAAGCACTCTGTCTCTAACAGTGGCCCATAGCAGGAAAAGAATATAATAAGGTTGAACCAGTATGATATTTTCCAGTATACTTACCTAGCTCTTGGCAGGAGACAATTAACAGACTTCCGGAGACAGGTTGTTTGGGTGTTGCATTTCCTTTACGGTTGCATTCAAGTTGCCATTGAAGCACCTGAGCTATCATCAGTGAAATAGAAGGCTGCATAAGAATGTGTCTGGAGGAAAAAAAATAGCTCTGGAGTAGAAACATGTAGGAAGAGAGGTATTTTAATCTGTGTGTTGCTTCACTTTGTGCTATACTCTGCAGCAAGGCCACCTCGTCAGGAAGCTGAGCAGACCAACTGGGGAGCAAGGGTGGTGATTATTGTTAGATAGGAAAACCTTGCCAGATTCTTAAAATCCTTGCTAAAAGCAAGTCAAGTAAAAGAAGGGCAAGATGTATTGTTGTTGTTGGGGTGCTTGAGCATGTTATTGACCTATTTGTTGACATAAAAGCTGGCCTTGAGCTCACCACAAAACAGAGGTCGGTTTTAGGATGTTGTGCTTAAATACAGATTTTTTCTCTTAGATTTTGTGCACTTTGTGTATAGGCATCAAAGCTCTTCCTGCTTGCTTTCTTCAGTCATATCATATTCAATTTTCATATCATTAAGTTTTTTAAAAGCTGCATTTGATTTCAGAATATGAGTTTGGAATTTCAGCATAGGATACAATTTAATAACTCCTGTTTTAAGTCTGCTGAAGATGTCACAACCAAAGAAAAAAATATCACCACAGCCTGTTTTAAGTTTTACTCTGCATCCTAATTGTTCTGCTGCCAGAATCGGGTTCTATTAGATAACTGCATGTCCTGTATGAACCACAGCCACAAAGAAGCCAGTCCTAATTGAATATAGAGTAGCAAGCTGTGACTCTCATCCTTAATTTCCTCTTTTGACAGAGACTAATCAAGAACATCATACTAAGCCACATTTTTATATGGTTTTCTTCAGTCACTTTAGAAGTTGCTAATCCATTGCTAGGAAAATACAAGACAAAGAAACATCTAAGTGAGAAGTATTTGCTTAATGGAAACTCCATATCAAAGAAGGGTGTAATGAAGTGCCTGATAACTACTTTAATAGGAGGCCTAAACTACTCCTTGGAGTGGTACAGGGACAAAAATGTGGAACACTGCATCCTCTAGAGGAGTTGATTCAATATAACATTTTTCATCTCATCCTTTTTACATAATAAACTGTCCAAAATATATTCTTATTAGTTAAAAGGGGAAGAAGGAAAAGGAAAAAAAAGTAGTGTTGGATGTTATTGTTGGTAGCTAAAATAAGAAGGCATAACTTCAGCCTCTATGTATGTTTGTGTTTTAACTTGAGTTAATTCAATAAATTAGCTCAACACAAATTTACTTATTTGTGGATGACCATAACTTTGCTGTCAAACGTTTTAGCAGGATGAAGAACTCTTGAATATCTATATAGCTAACCAGAACTTGGAAGCCAATTTAATCTCTCCTTCCTGAAGAACTCTTTGTAGAATTTTGTACTTCATTGTAAATGTCCCTGCTTGACACTCAGTAGATTAAAAAAGCCCCAGACTATAAAGAGCTGATTATTACGCAAGTTCTATGTTCTGAAATATTTATCATATTAAAGAAAACTATTAATCTTAAAGTGATAACATGGCTTGGCCAGAAAGCCACATTTTTCATATTTGATATTCTTTGATGGTGTGATATAGATGGAAGTATTTATTCAGGCAATATATTAAAAAATGATGTTGCTTAAAATAAATTACTTGAACATCTAATCTGTTTTCTGGTCCATGACCATTCCTGAGCAAAAAGGGAGTTTGGGTGGTTGTGGAAAGATCTGTGTGTGGCCTTTATTATATAGGGCATCTTCAATATTCTGGAAGCTTCATTATTTGTTTAGGGCAATTACTATGGAAGATCTTCAACTTGGTAGATAGCAAGTGTAAGAACTAGTTTTGCCTTCCCCAGAAGTGCTAGGTATAGCTGTATAATATATATATATGTACTGAATATATAATATATACTGAACCTTGCATTATTGCCAAGTTTGAGAACAAAGTTAGTTGGTTTGTTGGTTGGTTGGTTGGTTTGGGTTTTGTGTGTGTGTGTTTTTTTGTGTGGCTTTTTTTGGTTTTGGGTTGGTTTTGGGTTGTTTGTTGTTGGGTTTTTTTTATGTTGCAAACACACGAGAGCATACAACTGCAGGTGTCATTTTCAAGAAACAGTAGAACATTTTCTGTATCTGTAAAAGTTTTTGGTGTTTTAAAGGGGAATTCCAAAGAGAGGAATGGCAATGGGACAATAGAAAATAGCTGACAAATAGGTTGTAGTAGCTTTTTTTTCCTGTATATCTCTGGTTGATTGAAGGAACAGGGCAAGAAGTATTCATTTCAGGGTTCTCGTAGTTTTGCAAAACTTACTGTGATGGTTAAAATATTTTTTTTTAAGATTTGGGTATATAATTGAGTAGGAATATATATACACATATGTACATAGATAAATATAATGCTCCCATGTTTTTTTTTCTAGCTGTTTTAGGATGGAATAAATGAAAATTGTCATCATTTCTCCTTTAATTTCTTTTTCATCCTTTGTTTGAGGATCATCTGGATTTCTTTTTCTGCTCTCAGACGAATCCAGAAACCACATGTGTAACTCACTTTAGTCTTCTGGCTATACAAAATGGATAAAATAACAGCTTGGTGAACACAGTGGTAGGTCTTTCCTTCGATGTCAGCAACAGCAGAATTTCATGTATTGTGGAGGAATGTAGAGAAGACAATTGTAGATGGACAAAGATATATCAAAGCAAAGACTTGTGTTTTTGGCTATGTCTCAGATCTAGGCAATGGACATCTAATATTTAGGTTAAATTTTCTTGGTTCTTTATAGAACTGTCCTGGGTAGGACCAAAATGCTCCTACTTCCAGTTAACCATTCCTGGTTGGTCTAGACTTGAAGACAGCCCCAGATATACTGAAGGCATATTAAACAGTGCCTCTCCTTCGTTAAGAACAAACATTTTTAGTGCCGATGGACCTCTGAGGAAGACCTTGGAGTCCTTCAAAATGTTAAAAATGGTTTGACTGTGGCACCTCTTATATGAACAAAATCTCTCTCAAACTGCAACTCTTTCAGCCTTATGTCAAGTCGAGACTATGTCTCTTTGTGAGTTAAACGTTTTTCACTTATGAGAATATTTCCTGCCAATCTATTTGTGTTCCTGATGAATTTTTCCATGTTGATTGGTGACTTAATAAAGAGTTTAGGAGTGCTGTTTTCTTACCATGGAAATGAAAGTGGCTTTTGGAGAGTAATTCAGAACTTGAAGGCTGAGTCAAGGAAGACAGTGCCTCTTACCTGTGGTGCACATTGATTATGAACTAAGCAATTCCTTTTTCTTTCTGTGAAGCCTGTAGAGCAATGATGTGCAGCTGGGATTGGTTTTGTGTTTGTTGTTGGCTTGTTGTATTTTTAAGTGACCATACAGGAAGCAATAAATTAAAAAACAAAACCACAAAAATACACAACAACAACAAAACCACAAAACATTCCTAAATCTCAGCACTGCAAAGGAGCTGATTTAAATTATATGAATAATTTGTTAATGTGTCTTCCAGGCCTTTAAAATTTAATTTATGTCCGTGGAAACCAGTTTACAGATTAAGTCTTTGTGCTGATTCTGGACCAGTGAGACACCTACTTCAGACTAATGTGCTATGCTAAGCTTTCTAGCATGGCTACTTTCTGAACGACAGTCAATTTGAAGTGAGGAATTTCCAGTGTGGCAAATAGAAAGAAATGGAGGCCTTTTAGAAGGATATGGCATGTGGGTTTTTAAAGAACACGAAACAGACAGCAAACAAAATAACTTGGCAGTGTAGGCAACTTTTACCAAGATAATCTGCTATGGTTTACTTTAGAAAATAAATTATTTTTAAGTTTAAACCAGCAAGGTAAAAATATCTAAGTATGGAAAATTATAGTATTTGGCCATAGGATAGTTCTTTCACACAAGTCCCAGAGGCTGGTGTTGCAGAGGTGCTGGTGGTTTTGAGTGGCTGCTGTACTGCACAGAGGACCCATGCTGCAGGACTCTGAGGCTGGTTTCTCTTCTCCCATGCTTCAATAGATGCTCAGCTGGGAGCACTGGGATGGCTTGGATGCAGCTCATTAAATCTTTAATGTAGCTGATGATGTCCATCTGTAGGTTTCTGTACTGAATTGACCTGTATTTTGTGATTTCTTTCTTCAGAGGCAGCTGGTAGAGAGATGTCCCAAGTAAGTAATTAAAGAACTCAGAGGGTATTTATTACTGCCTCCAATATGTTCTTGTTGGATAGCTGCTCCTGGATAACAAGAGAGCAGCAAACAGCAAAATCACTTAGTGGTCTTTCACTTGGTCTTTTGTACTGCAAACAGATTTTTTTTTTCTTTTTCCCAACGATGTGTTTTGTTTTGTTTTGTTTTTTTTTCAGTGGGCCATGTCTTTCCAATAAGGACTTATTCATCTAAATGTAAAAAAAAATGTAAGTGGCACAAGTCAGGTAAAACTCTCTAGGCAACAAGTTAATAGCTTTTCAGTAATTCGAAGTACCTGAGTCAAAAGGTAAGAACTCAGGACTCTTTCCAGGCTTTGTGGCTGCTCGAAATGAAAGTTATATTTGTAATGTGTGATTTTGGGAAACCATGAGTATAGAAAGGAGATAATTTTGGCTCCTAAATGAGGTTTTAAGGCAGCACAGCGAGTGAGCCACAAGATTCCCACAGCATCTCCCAACTTGGGAGACCAGTATGGTATCATCCTGTGAGCCCTGTTCTGGAACAGAGTTTTGGCTGTGGCCTACAGAATGTTGCTATGTTCAAATCTGCAGATATTGAATTTCAAAATTACTGTACTTTGGACAGGCATTTCTGCAGAAAGAGAATTCATACCCTGCAAGGCATAGCAATGCATGACATCTGATTTTCCATTTTCTGACTAACAAAAATGTAATATAATAATAATAAAAGTATTAACATAATGAAGGAAACCTCAATGCTGCCATGTAGTGCGGTGCTCCACCTATACTGTACCAATGGGGGATCTTGCAGTTTTCTGGTTTAAATACAGTTTAATATCTTATGCCTAATTTAGAATACTGTGTGTTGCTCCTTACAGCATAATACTGGGAGGTTAGAGGGGCAGCTCAGGGGAGAATATTGCTCAATAGATTTATTATTGAAATGATATATATGAACAGAGGCTTTCACATCCCCATAAGATGATTTTTGGTTTTGTTACAGTTTGTGTACAGTTATGTTAGTTGACTTTTGGAGGAACTCACATGATGTGCTTATCTTTTCATATACAAACCCAGAGATTTACAAAATGCTGAAACTGGAAACAAACAGCATTGTCATTTAGGAAATGTGCTGTATATTAGAGCATTGAGCAGGATTAAGAAGAATTTATGTAAGCACAGCTGTTTGAATGGTATTTCCATATGAAATTCCATTTTGTCAAAATAGATATTCAAGAAAAGGATTGAGGAATTTCTTCTCAAGGGGTGAGGATTATATTAGTTGGGTTTATTTGTGTAAATATAGAAATCTTTCATGAAACTGGTGTTTGGGAACATTTGTTTGATTTACTTGATTTATGTTCCTTGGAAATGAGAACCTATATGAATTGATTGATTAATAAATCTTTGTGAATTCCTGTGGACATGCATATTAATTACATCCTCATTAATTCAAAATTAGTTCATAATGATGAAATGTTCTATCAGAATGTCAGAGGAATTAATAATAATGAGCTTGTTATTTTCAAGAGTCACCAGTCTATCCATGATGAGGTGGAAGTTGCCATCAAGAAATAGGCCAATGAACATTAATTGTATCAAATATGAAACATGTTTAATTTATGGTGTGTTGATCATCTTTAAATGCCTTTTTAAAAAATAAACAAAACAAGCAAACAAATCTGTCCCCCCAAACCCACAAAATAAAACAAGGGGTGGGGGAGAGGCAGTTTATCAAAACAAGGCAGACCTAGATTAAGGCATCAGCTCCACAAAGACTATCCTGAGGCATTTGCTTCTGAGCAGCAGAACACACGGTTAGTTTTTATTTAAAAAAAAAAAAAAAGTAAAAAAAAAAAAAAAAAAAAAAGTAGTTAATGGTTTGAAAATATGAAGCCAAATATATTTAAGGCATATCTGAGACTAATTTAACACCAGGCCTTCTAAAAGGGACCAATGGCCCCATTCATTGGCATCCTGGATGCTTCTGCCTTCAAAGGGGTGGAATATACATTATGGTGGATGGTAGGACAATCTGAGTTGTGTCTAGTACTCTACATTATTTCATATTCTTGTGTGAACAAGGAGTTTTTGCTTTTATGAAAGTTGCTTGATGTGATTATTTCGAGTCCTTATGTACTCCAATAAGGTGATTCTGCTGACCTGATTATTTGCAATAGGGAACTAAGAGAAAAAAATCTAAGTAAGCAGTCGAAGACTTATAAGGAGGGAACAAATAACAGTTGAAAGTGGGAATAATATATGCTTGGAAAATGAAAAGCTTTATTTAGGCAATGATAGTTTTAAGAATATGAAGAAAGATTTTTCCAAGTCTTTGACTCTAGTTTGCTTTTCCATATATATATTTAGCAAGCAGTAGAGAAATCTGGAACATAATGCATTAGAAATACAGTATAGGTGGTTTTAATGCTTTTAATTTTTGTAATGCATTAAGCTCTGACTGTTTCTCTTCCAGTCCTGTGAAACTGAGCAATGTTTACAGTCACCAAGGGGAAAAATGAAGAGCCTTAATATCAATAAGGTGCTGGTATTTTCAAAAAGTATTTAACTACTGTGATGAGAATTTTTTTTTTTTTGTAATTTTGTTTTCTTTTTTAGTTGTGAAGGAGTGAACGTTACATCTTTAAACAGTGTATTTTCTTATACTGTAATCCTGGAAACAAACTTTTATTTTAAACCCAA
Organism: Corythornis vintsioides; assembly: GCA_025447755.1. Taxonomy (NCBI): domain Eukaryota; kingdom Metazoa; phylum Chordata; class Aves; order Coraciiformes; family Alcedinidae; genus Corythornis; species Corythornis vintsioides. The sequence continues at coordinate 133,591 of JAOEGS010019430.1, read as the reverse complement.
TCGTTTGCATCTCACTTCTTGTAAAGAGTTTGGTGGAGGTGAGGATTCCAGACTGCATGTCAGGCTGTGCACAAGACACCCGAACTAGCAAGAAGCACTGCAGAACAATTAGCAGAACTGGCAGTTTACACAAATAAACAAATAAATTAATTAAAGGTTAGTTCATATTTTAGGGATGTCTCAAAAACGAGATACTGCTATCAATTTTTCGTAGAGGAAATATTGTACACTAAAGTTGAATAGCAGGAGAAATTCTCAGAAGAACTTGTATTTTAAAGTCATAAAGGAATATAATTTGGCCTTGAAATGATGTATTTGAAATTGAGTTACACTGGTGTCAGAAGAGAGCTGTAAGCTTCTGCACCCTCCATTGAGGTTTGTCTTTGTGGTGTTTTCCAGACAGGCAAGAACTTACTCTTCTCTTTTCCTGAGGCTGACATATGCATAGCAGCTCTGAAATGGAATCTGGACACACGCATTAGTGTGGGAGTTTAACCTGTGCTAATAAACCTGCTAAGAGAGATAAAGTTGTGTTAAAACATTAAATGTTGTGTCCTAGAGTAGGAGATGTCAGTATCTTTTTCAGGAGAGTGCTCTGAGAGAACAGATTTAACTCTAAAAATAATCTTGGCTTGACTATACTTGTCTTGTTCCTAAGAAATATGTACAGCTTTGAAATAAGTTGGTTAAGTCTGTCACTTCCTTTTAGAACACACACATTTCTTCACCCTTCCCTCTGTAACCCTTTCCAGATATAGGGGTCAGGTTTCCAAACTGATGAGAATAAAAATATACATGTTATATTTTCTTCTTTATCATGTAATCTGGACTGTCTGTATTAAATTCATGTTTTCACATAACAGAAAGGAAGCTACCATTGGTTAAGTGATCACAACAGTCTTGTGTATAATTTTAGATGCTGTGGCCAGTGCTTTATTTTGAGGTAGAACATTGTGCCCCTTGTAGACTTTTGTCTGTAAAATTTACTACTGCCAGCTCTCCTTTGTTTAACTTCAGGCTCTAAAAAAAACCCCAACTAAACAGAAACTAGATACTCTAAATGAATGTCAGCTGAGCCTAAACCATTCTGAAATAATCACTCTTGGAATATGTAAGATCACATTACTGTAACTAAGACTGTACATTTGTCTAGATGTGATTTCTGTAAGAGTGAAGTGTTTCTGAAATTTTGTGTGTGTGCCTTTTAGCATCCTGGACAAATCATTGGTATCTGAACTCTACTGAGCCTGATTTCTTTAATCTGCACTGGGAGTTTGAAGAAAGGGCAGTGCCTTCATGACACAGTTGGGCTCCTTAGATACCCTTAATGACACAAGTACAGTTGGCTACTTGGGTTTTAGGGGTTAATGTTGCTTTTCAGGAGCTCTTCTTCCATAGCTTTTCACTGTGAAGAAAATGCAGGATTTAAGGATCAGACATTCTAATGAGGACTAGAATAATCATAACTATCTTATGACTCGGGGACCTTAGGGAATGACATTCTGCACACAAGTGTTGTGTGTTTGGTTTGATTGCCAAACTCAAACCAAGGTTTGAGTATGTTTTTCTCTGCTTTTAAGATTGAATTCCTCACAGGACGTTCTTAAACATCCTGGTGCTCACATCAGAGGATCCCCTGCAAATTTCCAAAAGATAACTTGGGTTTTGCATTTTCACAGAGGTGGCATATAGTCAGGATAACCAGGGAAGGAAACAAAGCTTGGAGATGGGTGAACAGCTTTTAAAATTATTCTTTTCATCAGTTTAGAACCCTGATGCCTATAGCTGTAGAGCAGTGCAGAGAGGAGGGTGAAGAACAGACTATTGCTCAAAAATTAGAAGAGAAAAGTATCTTCTCTGTCATAAGGTATTTGAGCATCGTCTGGGTAATGCTGAGCAACTCCCACTATCACTGATATTCAAAGGACTGAGAGACATTCACCATCTCCAGAGGATAAAGCTCTCTGAGAATTTGGATCAAGTTCAGCAAGATTTGTGGTCATAAAGGAGCATCATTCCAATCAGTAGGACTTGGCCATGAGTTAGATAAGGAGGAATTAATCCTCTGTGTCTCACTTTCTTTATCTGTAACAATGGGTAATGGCTGTATCTCCATGGTCCCATATGGCTAAGAGTGCTTTGAGATCTTTATCCTAGAATGTATGGAGTGCAATGCCAGGAGTAACCATTAGATTATCTCCTATGACCTTCATTGTATCACAAGCAATTACATAACCCATGTAATGCAGTCCAATAGGTTGCATTGGGATAAAATGTAATTAATATTAGGCTAAGGCTTATCTTCCAAAAAAGCATCAAGTCTTGAAAATGTTAAGGGGCAGAGAAACCACTATCTCCTCTGATTGCTTGGCTGCAGTGGTTAATCACTGTCACTGGTGAATCTGTCTTTATCTTCCAACTGTTGGCTTTATTTATGATATTTTTCAGTAGACTAAAGACCTCTTTGACACAAAGCTTTTTCTAATGTGAATGTACTTTCATGCTGCAATCCCATCATCTTTCCACCATCTCTTGTGCAACAAATTATGCTCCCTTACTGCATGACTTTTTTCTCCTTCTGTTTCTCAAGCAACACCACCCAAAGAAAAAAACAAATGGCTGTGTTTTTGTTTGTTTTTTTGTTGTTGTTTTTGGTTTTTTTGGTTTTGTTTGTTTGTTTGTTTTTGTTGTTGTTTTTGTTTGGTTTGTTTGTTTTTTGTTGTTTGGTTTTTTTTTTTATCCTGTCCATCTTTCCAACATTGTTCTCAAAATATGGACACCCAAAGGGCAGGTATGGTTCCAGTCTGTCTCACTAGCCTCTTTGATTTTGCAGTCCAAGATCACTGTTTGCTCTGGCATTGCCCTGGGAGTTAATGCTGAATTACTTGTCTGCTTCTATATTTTCACTCCTCCAGGATTACAGCTTTCCAGGAAATGGACTGTCCCCATGGGGTTCTTGTATAGATTTGTTTTGTTTAAAGTCTGAGCATATTCCCACTGGGATATTGGTGCATGCAGGTTTGTTTTTTATTTTCAAGATACAAAACATTATAATATATTTGAGATCATCATCAGATATCACTGTGGAAACACTTCAGTTTGCATTTTCCACATACACCAAATGTTTGTAAAAGGATAAGGACAAAGATGAATGGGGGAAAAGTGCTACTATCTTTACTAGCACAATGTATTTTCCATATCTATGGTTGGAAAATGCAAGGAAAACTTACGTTTTTCTCTCTAGATTAAGAAATAAAGTTGGCAAATCTCATAGTATCTCTCAGGAATGCAATTCAACTGTATATGTAGAAAACTGTCTGATAGCTTACAGAATATATACAATCTGCAGATCAGGATACTGATAAATTGAGTCAATATTCCTAATCTGAATAAATGGTATGCATGGTTCTTTTTCCCTGCAAATCCTGCTGTACAGTCCCTTTTTCATGGACTCCAAGTCAGAAATGAGAAAGGTAGAGGATTTCTTAGTGCCATAAATAAAATACGATGGTTGAAAATGAAATTGTGTAAGACAGTAGTCTGGAAAATCAACAAGGGCTAGAAATGGAAAGTACACTTAAAGGTAACACTTAGCCACAAGACTATCCTGAGCAGCTTCAGAATAGTACACAGCTAAATAAACACACAGACACACTAGAAAAACTTACTTTGTAAAGTGCTTTGCTCTCACTTCTAACAGCAGATGATTGCTATTTACTGTAGGGTAGTGAACCACAGGAAGCTGGCCTTTTTTAGCCCTCTTGGTCTGGAAAAGAACTGTCTGAAGACAGCTCAATATAAACTTCCTTCCCAAACCTAGCTCCCTGCACACCCACACCCCCTTCCAGCCATGACTTTTTTTTCTTGACTGTCTACCTGAGCCTCTACAATTCAAACAAATGAGAATCATTCCTAGCTATGAAGTTATTTTTGTTGCTGATGCTGAGTCTTTGTGTTTTGTGTAAGAGCCAGGGGCAGTAATGATGTAAAACTGCCTGACCTGGGCTATCATGAGTACAAGAACTTTGATTTGCAGTGGGAACCTCCCCACCTGCAGCCCCATGGTGGAAGAAAATGAATGATGAAGCAATTTGCAATCTCAAAGTTTAGAAAATCATGAACACCTTTAGCCAGTTTGTCTGCACAAGTGTTAGTTGTTTAATGAGGTGAATTATTTAAGTGCTGTGAAGCATAATTACCAATAGGTTTTGGTGCTTTCCATAACTAAGTTATATGTGAAAGGAAACATAAATCTTGCTTCTGGGTATCCCGTGTGTATGGAAACATGGACAATGAGGTGCTGAGATCAGTAGCACAGGCCAAGATCCCTTTTATATGCAAAGAAAATAACTTCAGAATTAATTTAAAAGTGAAGGAAGAGAAAGACATGACTGAAGAAGAGCTGCTTTGCTAAAACAGCCATTCAAATGTGTACCTTACATTTGTCTAGGGAAATATGATCACAGACTTTATGTTCAAAGTGACTTAAGCTGTGTTGGTTCACTTTGCTTGTCCTGGTAATCTTTGACTATGATATTCCACTTTGCATTTGCAGCAGGCTACTGTTAAAAGTCTGTAGCAGCAGTAAGTTGAATTGTGGTTACTGTTAATTAAGATTCAGTGCTCCTTCAGAGGGTTGTAAATCAGCTTAGATTGTGGGGGCTTTTTAATCTCTGCAGCTTGATTGCTATTCCATCTCTAGCACTGTAGCATTTAACTGGGAGCTAACAAATGCATTATTTCAAGGTTTAGTTTGGTTTGGGTTGGTTTTTTTTGTTTGTTTGTTTGGGTTTTTTTAATATAGTTGGAGTGCTGTGTGTTTCCTAGTCTGGTCAAAGCTGAAAAATTCTCATTTAAAGCTGAAGCTAAAAGATACTGATTGAAGATGGATAAAAAGTGTTTTACAGTCAATGAATCTGGTAAAGGATCTATATTTTGGTCTATTGAAACTGTCTATAGATTCAAATTGAATTCAGTTAATATTTGAAGTCCTAAAATGGAAAATAGCTTTAGGGAATTGAATCTTCTAATTTTGAAACATGAAAACTGAGATTTTTGTAAAAACAAACAAACAAGAACAAGAAGAACAAACTTAGCATCCTTCTCAGCCTCACTGAGTGAGCTGCTTTAGTAAAAAATGCTAATTCCAGTTACTGGACTTAATAAAAACCTACTAGACTAAAATTCTCTGGATTTGTACAAATACAGTCTCCTAGTGAGAGGCAAGAGCAGGTGCTTGGAAAGGTCTTGTGAGTATCTCATGAGGGTGAACATAAGTAATCTATGGTGGTCATTCCTCTTCTTATTCTCTGGAAGACCTTATAGGTGTTGCTTTCTTTCTGGTGTCCAAACAGAAAATATATGAAGCAATTAGAATTTTCAACAGAGGAAATACAGTCCTTTCAGACAAATATAGTTAAGAGTTGCATTTTTTCAGAGGAGCTGGATTTGCTCTCTGTGAGCCTGAATTGCCATGTTGCATGTCAAAAGATGGAGCACTGTTCAGAGTGTCTCTTCATACTGGTGAGAGCAGAGGATAGCCATGAGGCAAATGTCTTCAACTTGTGGAGGTCTTCAAAGAGCAGAGATTTGGAGCTGCAGCCCTTTAAAATGCTGCACTGTAGAGTGCAGGGTGGATTGACCCACACAATTAGATATGCTTATTGCAGAGGGGTGCCTGTCACAGCCTACTTCTGTGTCCAGAATAATCACAGTACCTGACATTGCTAATTTAAAGATAACTTGATGTGTCTACATTGATTTCAGTCACAGTAGTTAACTGACTTACCATGGATGCAGCAACCTGTAGGTAGATTGATTACCAGTTTTGATTAGTAGCCATTGCTTCTTTCCTTTCCTTGCTCTTCTTCTTTAAGACGAAATTCAAGGACATGTAAAATCTGTATGTATTTGCAAGTTCAAAAGAAACTAATTTCTAAACTTTGCACTTGAATTTTATATATCAAGTGAATCTGATCAGTGCTCCAGGTTTAAGTTTCTATATCTTTCTGAAAGCTTGAGGTTAAAGCAGAGATAGATCTTTAGCTTAAAGATCACTCATGGATTGCATCCCTTATTTCAGTGTCTACAGGATTAAACCATCTTAAGGTTTTCATGTTTGATCACAGGATTTTATGTCATCAGAATGAAGAATTTTCTTCATAAATTAATGCTGAGCAATTTAGCAATGCTGCAGGGACTGTTACAGCTTCCTTCTGTCATGGGAGAGGGTTTGATGGGAAAACACCAGATCTAATCTTAACAGGATTTTATGCAGGTGTATTCCTAGAGTTCATTTTATTTTATTTGATCTCATCCTCTGTATCTCTCCTGAGCTTTAGCTAGGCTTTAGCCATTGGATTTTATTAGCTTCAAAATTTAATGGCTGTGCAGCTCACTGGCAAGGAACACGAGTTATTGCAATGGCTTTAATAGAAGTGTATCTCTTTCATCCTTGGTTTTATGTAGGTTTAATTTATAGTTTCTTCTAAAATGCCATTCTTAAAATGTGAGCAGATCTGATTATTATGCTAGGAACTGTGCACACTGGAGATATGTGTCAATGATTGGTTTTATATTGTTTTTAACAATCTAAGAAATATTATCAATTTGAGGATTTGAAACCAAAGCTATCAGGAATGATGTCCAGCAGTATTTTCAGGGAAAAGCTTATCCATAACTAAAAGGGAACAATGTCATTGCAACTGTCAAGGATCCAGACAAATGAGTTCTGGTGGTCTTTGTTTGTGGTTTTGGGGTTATTTTTAAGGACAAAAGGGATTGTAGAGAGAGAACAAGTGGCATTTGTTCCAGGATATTCTTTGATTACTGAACAGTTTAAGGTCAACTGTATGGTTGAAGGAGTGTAGGTGCCTAGATGAGCACTGGTGGGGAATATCTGAAACGTGCAGCATAGCAGGTTCTTCAAGGTGCTAGAAAAATCCTGGGGAAATAAGTGTCTTTAAATCCTATCTCTGACAGTGAGATCTTAATACAGAACAGAGCAGTGCAAACCCACACTGTTCTCAACTATAGAATATAGTGGTGCCACTGGGCTGGACTTTTGGAGAGAGAACTCTGGCAAGCTGCTGGGAAGAGCAGGATCTTGAGACTGAACAGCTGCTGCCCATTTGCAAGAGGGTGCTGTACTTGGATGGCAGCACCACCTCTTCAGCACTCTGCATCACCAGAGCCAGTACTAGCAGAGAAGATCAATGGTGCATTGACACCTAATTAAGCTCTGGTTGGAAGTGGTTTCTTTTTTCTGTAGCTGGTGTTATGAAGTCCTCGTGGTCCTCTGCTTTGACAGGCTGCTGGGTCTCCTGTGTTGCACTTTGCCGTTTTGTTTGAGGCGTGCTTCCTAGCTCAGGCACAGCACCACACAAGGCCAATCTGCACTGTGCATTTTCATATAAACCCTCTTGAAACACAGAGCACAAGGGAGTATGGTATAGAGAAGGCACTCTTGAATTTTTCCAGCCTTTTCAGCTCTGGCTAAGCATATAATAGGAGGGATTTGGGATGGTTCCAACAAAGCCACTCTCTTTAAGTGTCCCAGTAACAATAAGCTAATGATGTTCAGGACCTGTTTGGGTCTTACAAAACCAGTGAGGTAAGACAGGGTTTACTAGCCCTGTTTCCATGTTGTGCTCAAGTACTTCCCTGCTACTCTTGGCCATGCTGTGCTGCACCTGAGCTGATAGATTTTGCTGAAGCTCACTGTCTCTGCAATTAGCTATAGTATGTGTATCTGCAGCTGCATCATGGTTGAGTTACAACTTGGACAGAATGGCTTGAGGCAGCTGAGAGTGGAAACTGCTGAGTTTCAGATGCACTTTTCATGCTATTTCACTTCCATAGACTAATGTGAGAAATGCAAGAAATGTAGAGAGATGACAGCTTAGAAAAGTCTGGCTCTCAGGCACTGATGCAGTAGATACCTGTAGTGTGAGGGATCTATATAATATAGTTTTCCAAAGAGTAATTGGACATTTGGCCTTCTGTGTCATTTACAAGCCTGAAGTTGTGTACATGTGATCCACAACAGGACAGTTCTCACTGCTTGCTTTCAGCAGCAGTAGAAAGGGCAAAAGTCAACACTGGTGGTCTTGCTCCTGAGATCCTGTCACCTTCTCCATTAGACTTCAATTTCGCACCGGAGGCTGAGCTGCTTGGAAGAATACTTGGCTCCTTATCCTGTTCTCTGGCTCATCCTGTGATTCCCTGTCCCTGCAGTTTGCTGAGGCTGACTGTGAGAATGAGTAATAAACAGTATCTATCAACTGGCTTTAAAACAGTACTCTTTAAAATAAATACATAAAAAATCCTTCTCTGTTAGTAGTGGAAAAAGTGAAAATACCACTTATACCTGTGTTACTGCTTAAGAAAATACACAAGAAACCTCATCCTTAATTAAATAAATGCTATGATTAAATCAAACAATGAAACAGGCAAGTAGTCCCTACACTACATATTGAACAAAATGTTTCTTTTTTCAGCATTGCTTGAGAAGCCCATCAGCAAAAGGAGAGACAGTGAAGCTGTACAGAAGGCCAAGATTCTTTATGCATCCTGCATGAATGAGAGTAAGTGGCCTGATTTGAGAGGGACATGAGTGTGCTGTTTTTACAGAGGCAGGCTCTTTTACCCTCAGCTGAGCGCCACGAAGCATTGATCAGATGCACATTTCAGTGATTTATATTCAACTGAATGTGGAGGGTCTTCACATTTCTGAAGTTGGTTATCAAGACTGAGGTACAACAAGGCACACAAAGTAGTTTTACAGAGACCTCTGCTTACCTGGGTACTGTGAAGGGATATTTATCTGTGCAAAAGGATTCCAAAATCTTATGCCCCATGGGTGTGGGGGTAGTAAATCAGAGGAGCTCTCTGATGAATTCCTTAGACTGATGCTTTCAAGAGCCTGTTGCTCAGCACCATCCATTTAATCAAAACACTTCCACAGGGCTGAATATAGACAGCCCTAGACTCTTTAGCAGCAAGTTATCTTCATGTCAAGCAAATTTGGCTAGGGAGCCCTGTACTCACATCTGCAGAGTGCTTTTCCTGAGCTTGTAAATGTTGCTGTAAGGTGATGTACACTAGGGTGGGACACATAACTACCTTTGTGTAGCTGTACAGGTGAAAGACAAGTTGGGAGCAAGTGGACTGTGTCCTTCAAAGCACCTTTTGTTCTGACTATTTCAGACTTTATTTCCTGCGCAGCTTTCTTCCAGCACTACCTGAGACTGGCTGTCAAAAACTGAGACAGCCTGACCTGCACCCTTGGTGCTGAGATGCTGAACCCTCTACCTTTGATTATGTACAATAAATCCCTCTTAGAAACAGTGAAGTTTCTGTGATAGTTTCTAAATGACTAATGTTTTTTTTTAATTGACTTAATTCCAACCCCTGACTTTACTGAAAGGCACTAATTTGCCTCTCTTATTCTTAATGCAGATAAACTGAGTTTGTGCTCACAGGCAGAGCAGAGGCTTTGAGTTTCAGCTATTGTGTTTTGTCTTGCTTAGAAATCAATCAATGCCAATAAATCTTCTTGTCTCACGTATCTGCTGCTGGATTTCAATTGAATGCAATGTAATTGGTGTCACACTTTGACATTTCAGATAAAATTGAAAAAGCTGATGTGAAACCCCTGTTAAGTATACTGAGGCATTCACCTTTCCGCTGGCCTGTGCTGGAATCCAACATTGGACCTGAAGGGCTGTGGTCAGAAAGGAGGTTTAGCTTAGTCCAAGCATTGGCAACTCTTCGTGGTCAATACAGTAACTCTGTCTTCATCCGTTTATATGTGGCTGCTGATGATAAAATCTCCAATCAGTATATTATGAAGGTACAATTTGGAATATCTAATAGGTTATTGTATATCGTGGTCTCATGTTTTTTAAACCATGTTTACATGCCAAATGTTTACACTTGATGATTGTTGCTTTTATCTACTGACTTTCAGGGGTACTTAGGTGCTAATTTGTGGGAATGTAGAGGCCACTTGGAACCATATGCTATTGACAAATATTTTTGTACAGGACATTTTTGCCTTTTAAAATGGTGACAAGAAAAGGTAAAAAATATATTCCCAGTGGACCAGTGTCCAAGATCTAGATGTGTGAAAATGAGAGAGGTGGACATCTAGTCCTGGTAATTATGCTATAACTCATTGGTGTAATGAAGAATGATTTTTGTCTTTGAAGATGAAGAATGCTTCATCAACAGCAGATATTTTGAAGTTGAGCTGTTTTTCTTGTGATAGAAACACATTATCTTGTGCTTATATAGCACCTTACAACGTAGATGTATCCCATCTATGGGATACATCCTTCTAAACCTGAAATACAGAATTTATCTTTTTTACTGGAATGCTACTGCTTTTGGATCACAAAGCATTACCAGTTTGTTAACAGTGCATGTCATTACACAACAGTTTAGACTAGTGAGAATAAGACTCGAGAATTGTTGCTTCACTGTAATCTGACAAAACTCTAGAGAGAATTGTATTACTGTGAGATGCCACCATGGCAAGGCCTGGGTCAAATGCAGTGTTGTTTAAGAAGCAGAGATGAGTAACCAGAGCAGACCAGCCCTCCACTGTCACAAGGAAGTAGTTTATGAAGGCAAGAGAGAAAAGACAAAGAAGAAAGTTATGAAGCCATTCATCATAGCAAAATAACATCTATGATCCTTATGTTAGCATCTTGGTTTAGCATCTTGGTTAGCTGTAGGAATGTAGACAGGAATACATTGTATTTCGGGATCATTAACTGTAGTGGTGCTGGAGTGGATGTTGATTCTGAATCAGTTCTTTAAAATGTCTTTTGACTGAGGCATTAATCTCATATAAAATGCATGGGTAACTTTTCTCCACCTTTAGGACGTTTTCCCAGAGTCAAGTCAACAACAAATCAAGAGTTCACTGTATTAAAGATGTCATTCTGCTAAGATGCTGCTCAGATCCTGTCAGGATTACTTCATCTGCAGATTTGTTTTAAAGAACTGAAAAGTAAAATCAGAAAAGATTATTTAGCTATCTCTTTTTATCTTATTTCAGTCCCTGTAATTGAAGAGCTGGGCAATTATATGCTTATTGATGGTCTCTTGGAAATGAGTTCTACCCAGCAGTAGCTTCACTCAGTATGCTTATTGGCACCTAAAAATTTTAATCTAAATAACTGAAACACTGCATTCTATGAAAAAACAATTCCGTGGGATATTCTGTTGTTGTTAATTTGATTAAGAACTTTATCTGCAGAATACATCAGCCAGTATTCTACTTTGTCTATGTTTTAACAAATTCCCGAGGGTGCAGATGTACCATGGAATATTTCAATCTGCTTGTTAAAATATCTGTATTGCAAAATTATTTTTGTTCTATATTGCAAAATCATGAATAGATCAGAAAAAAAAACAAACCAAAAAACTCCAAATAAAGTGTTGTTAAGCATTCAAAATGATCTTTTTTTCTTGAAGTCTGAAGATTAACTTCTTTGTTTATTTCTTATATTTGTGCTTTCTTGCTTTCAATGGGTTGTCAAATGTAACTCTTAAGCCAGAAAAAATTAGATGTTCCAGCACCTAATGGACATTTAGTCCATGTAGTAGACTAGTGTTTGCCTCAAGCTGATTCTTGGACCCCTGAAATATGTATATGATGAATGGTCATCAGTAAAAGCTGCTTGATCTGGTAGACGCAGTACAACTTCATTACCCACTTGCTAATAAAGCTATAAGCACGTGAATCATGTAGGTGATTTTTTTTGCCAATGTAGGGTTAGCTCAGGTATTGTAGGGAGCATCTGAGGCTCCTCAGATCACAGTAATGTGAGTTAGGTAATGTCTGTCAGCACAGTATAGCATTTTTTTTTCTGTTGTTTTGAGATCCCATGGAACTCAGGCTGGTGTAGTATATTATGTGTTAGATATTTACACATACTTATAATAATTGCCAGAAAAACATTAACTCTTATGGTTGCTTATAGGGCTACCTTTGAAGTCTGATGAATTTAAATGCTTCTTATCTTTTTAACAGCTCGACCAAGCAAGCCTTTCTCTTGCATCTCGAGAGGATTACCTAGAAAACACCACAGAAGCCAAATCTGTAAGTATTAACTGTAAATCAGTCACCTGATTTGTTTTTTTTTCACTGTTGCTTTTGTTTCGTTGAGCTCCAAACTGAGAAACTGTTGTGATTTCTTTGGATTTGGATTTTTCAGGATATTTTCTATCAGAAAACACCACCACTACAAGCACTGCTACCACAGTCTTGCAAAGTTTCTCACATTAAGATTTTTTGTAAGATTTATGGTTCCCCTGCTTTTCTTCCCCCTTCAAAGGGACCTCTGGCTTTCATCTTGTTCAAGCCCACTGCTTACTCATGGTTGACCTCTGAAGTAAACTACTAGTGACGGGCCTCCAATTGCACTTTGTGCTGCTGATCACAACCCTCTGGACTTGGTCTCTTCCAGCCTTTAGGTACCTCTCACAATAGCTATGGCCTGGGGTTGGACTAAATGATCTTCAAGGTCCCTTCCAACCCCTAACATTCTGTGATTCTGTGATTCCAAATATTATCCCCCTGGATTGACTCATTTCCACTTTTCTTCCTAATCTGGTTCTCTTCCACTGAGGATAGGCCCTTCTTGTTCCAGACTTCTCCTCTGGTCTCAGGGGTCTGAGATACCTGCAGTCTTACCAGTAGAGACTGGGGCAAAGCTGGCATTGAGTGTCAGTGGCATTTGTCACCTTGCCCCATTTAGCAGGAGATCCATGTTCTCCCTAGTCTTCCTTTTGCTCTTACTTACTTGTAGAGTCTTGCTGGTTTTCAAATACTTTGCCATATCCAACCTCAGGTTGGTCTTGGCTTTTCTAACCTTGCAGGATTTGTCAACAACTGCATATTCCTGGGTCACCTATCTGGGCTTCTGCCTCTTATATGCTTCCTTATTATGTTTGAATTTAGTTAGGAAAACCTTGTACACCCATGCAGGTTGCCTACCACCTTTGCTTGGTTTCCTACTTGTCAGAATGGATCTTTCCTGAGCGTGGAGGAGATCACAAAGAGCTTCATGCATTTGCACAGGTCTCTCACATAAAAGACAACTCCCCTTCCTCACCTTCCCAGCTTGTCCTTCCTAAAAATCCTGTATACATCCATTGCATCATTCTAGTTGTGAAAGTTATCTCACTATGTTTCCATGATCCCTGTGAGGTTGTAACCCTGTAACTCCACACAGACTTCTTTTGGACTGTGGCCTGGCAGGAGTTGCTGAGAAGCAATCTGAAACCTCCTGTATCTCTGAAAGATTATGCTGCAGGGGTAGCACCAACATCAGGTAGCACCAAAATCACCAGAGAGTCATTACATACAGTGTGTTTTGCTAACATTTGTGTATACACACTGAGACTAAAATGTTCTTTAATAGGATAGCCTGGGGAGAGCAGAGTGGAGTGTTGTGGTGTTTTGTCAAGTGTACAGGAGTTAGCTCAGTGGAGCATACTTTTATCTCCCTATTTTCTCAGCCACTAAGCTTGCATTTATATACAAGTAATTCTTCAGCCCTACGCTGACTACTTTATGAGTTGGTGTAAAATATCGTTGTACACTCATAAATGTTATCTAATCCCATTGTAAGAGAAGCTGTAATGTTGTCAGTCTAATCCACAAGTGTAATTTGCTGCCTAGATTTGTTCCTGTGTGATCTACTCTAGGATATCCTGCTCTGGCAGGGGTCTGGACTAGATGATCTTTAGAGGTCTCTTCCAACCCCTAACATTCTGTGATTCTCTGATTTCCTGATATTTCTACTCCATGAACAACACAGATATCTCCATCATACACAGTATGTTTACAGTGATATTCTTCTTTTTCCCCCTGACAACAGCAGCCATTCAAGGTATGGATAGCACGATGTTGGTTGCTAGGGTGTGAAAGTACAAAGTATTACACTTCTTGCTGTAGCTGGGCATTTCTGGTCTGCTGCTACAAATCCAGTGGTCATTTCCTTCTTTTTATTTCTTACAGTACCGAGATGCCTTTTTGCAATTCATGGTTGATACAGCAGTGCTTCTGGGAGCAAATGCTTCACGAGCTGAATCTGATATGAAGTCGGTTCTAAGACTGGAAGTTAAAATAGCTGAGGTTGGTAACCTAATGTAGGATTTAAGCTAGCTTTAAAAAAAAAAAGTTTAAAAAGCTATTATTTTTTAATATGAAAAGCCATTATATCAACAGCCTTAGTAGTAGAGTTTTTTGGATCTAGAAAGAAAGAAGCATAACCTGATGAGGAAAGGATAAACAATATTCCTTCCTTAGATAATTGTTAAATTGATTATTTTATTATTGAGGATAAAAACCTTAGCCAAGTACTCTTGGTCCTTTAAATTGTTATTATGTCAACAAAGATCACTAGAAATAAGCTCTGGGGTGGTATGCCAATGTTTGAGGGTTGGTGTGCTGGTTAGGTCCTTCAGTCTGCCATCTCATTGGAGGCAGGAGGTGGAGATTCATGCAGCAGCAAAGACTCAAGGGTAATTGATGTGTTAGAAAACTCAGAAATGCCTCAGGAGAGTCATGTAGGAATTAGGGCTTCTCCCTCAAAAAAAAGATGAAGGGTTCAATAGCCCAACTGAAATGGATCTATGAGCCAAGGCCAATTATGATCCAATAGACTTGAAAATCACAAAATGTTTCTTCTGTTGGTAAGCAGATGCATTGCTACCTTTGGTAGCTCTAATGCTTTACTTAAATAATGTCTTACAGAACTCTAATCTGCAAAGTATGTAGGTGAAGTTGCCATATAAGATGACATGGATCATGTAACAACCCTCAGAATCAGTAGTGCATACTGTCATGCATCAAGCCGTACGTGCTTATGGTTACCTAATCTCCCTTTAATGTGAATAACCCTCCTAAAATATATCCAGATATTAGGGATGAGTCCAGGGGCATGGATTGTTGCATAATCCCTGATGAGCACAATGATTTATATAAACACTGTGACTTCAAAGAAGATAGTCCTATTTGTTCCTTAGACCTTTACTGCATCATGTGTTCTTCTGCATTCATTTCAAATGAATATATATAGTGGAGAACTCATTTGCTCAGGAAGAAACAGAAGGAATAAAGGGAGGACACTTTGGCTATAGACAGAATGAGATGCTTCAAGAGAACTTGTGTACAAGTAAGATTTTCTATTAGGTTTGTGTTACTGGAGGAAGAGGGAGAGTTTTGAGAGACAGTAAATGGGTTCAAGAAGAGTTAAAGATTTGCAGGTAAATTAAATTTGCAGAAAGGGAGAACAAAGTAATTTTTTTCTGTGTGGTTTAAGCAATATTAAAACCGCAGACGCTGAAGAATTTTGATTGGAGAACCTCCAGCTGTCTGGTTAGTCTGATGTCAATCTCTGTCCTCTCTCTACATGGTGTGTAGACTGTTTTGTAGGGTTTACTTCAGAGTGAGGCTGGAATTGCCATTGGGAATTCTTATTTCTCTTGAACACTGAGAAAGTTTTGAGCTGTATCTTATACTCGGTTAGGTTTTCTACTATGAACCATACTGCCATCTTGGACTCTGAATGCTCTTGTCACTTATAAATGAGGTAAAAGGAGGAGAAACTTCTGTGTCTTTGGTTATTCCCTCAGATGGATTCAGGCCACAGCAAGAACATGTTCAAATGCAAGAGATGAGATGTGCTGCCAGCACACCTATATCAGATTTGACCTTTTAAACCATATAGTTTTAAGCTGGTTTCTGTCTTACATAACAAAGTAAGTTTTAATGGTCTAGATGTGCTTTTATCTCTTATGAATCAAGTATAATCAGAGTTACAATTGGTCTACTATATTCAAAGAAAACATGCAGCTGGTTAAATTCCTCAGTAATGGGTTAAACTGACAGTGAACAGTGTTCCATTTGTCCTGGTTAAATGCCATCCTCAGAAAATGAAGCTAATGACATGAATACTTGGAAAACATGGGGAGAGATATTTCTCCATTGGGATTATAATGGACAGTAAGAGCAGGTCCCTGCAAATTAATCCTTGTTTTGATGGTTCTATTGTTTATTTTTGTTGTTTTGTTTTTCCCTCCAGATCATGATTCCATATGAAAATCGAACAAGCGAGGTGATGTACAATAAAATGAATATATCAGAGCTTAGTGCCATGATTCCACAGGTTGGTTGGGGATAATTACAAAATTATTGTTTTAACATCTGACCTAAATAATTAAAATTGCCTTTAGTGTGTAGAGCAGCATGCTAAAGAAATATCATTACGAATATGCATTCTCAATTACAATATATATTCTTTTAAATACAGTTGTAACTTTACTGAGGTTTGAAAATATGTAATAACAAGTACAAAAGTTTCTAAATTTTTAATAAGATTTGAAACCATTAGTCTCAAAGGTGCAACTTAGTTAATAAATAATCTCTTGTTATAATTTGCTTTTAGCAGTCTTCTCTTTGTCATTTCAGTTTGACTGGCTGGGATATATCAAGAAGGTGATTGACACCAAACTCTATCCTGAGCTCAAAGATATAGGTCCTTCAGAAAATGTGATTGTCCGTGTTCCCCAGTACTTCAAAGACTTATTCAGGATACTAGAAAATGAAAGGAAAAAGTAAGTATCCTATGATGATTTCACCCACACGAAATACTATAAAATGTTGAGCTTTTCCTCATCATTTTTAGGCACTTCAGGTATTCTTGGGATCAAGTTTCTAGACAAAAGTTCTGTTTGATTTTGACTGAATGAAGATATAGATACTAGGTTGTCTGTAGCAAAAGAAATTGCATTTGCCATGTTTTTTTAATGGAAAATACAGGTTGCAGTAAAGCTACTCTTTCCAGATATATTAATTCAGTAACACTTGTGTAGTGTCTTGTATCTTGTGAAAACATTTACACCTGTAAGACTTAGTTATAAAATGCAGGTAGCTCAGATTAAACACAGTAGATGTGCTTTGCACAGGAAAGCTTTGGGCAGTGTACTGAAAAAGTGTATGTTAGGATGACGTCCCATTTCTAAACATTATTGATGACATTTAAATTATTTCTGTGATAATTTGCTCTCTGCCGAGGCGTGTTGCTAAAACTTAAAAAAAGTGGTGTTAGGCTGTTGTCTTCAAAATTCATTCCTTGCTGATTGTACAGTATGGACACAGCTTAATTGATATTTCAGGAAAAAAATTGAAAGAAGTATTCTTCTAATTGAAGAAGTATTATTCTTATATTGTTCCTCTATGTCTCCAGTGACAGAACACTTACATTAATTCATAGTATGTGTAAAACTAACACATAGATTAAACAGTTAAAAAAAAAAAAAAAGATTGATACAAATCATCAAATATCCTTTCTTTATAAAATTCAGACAAATATTGTTAGTGTGCCACCAATCTTAACCTACTGAAAAATAGTCTTCTAATGGTTTGAGGTTAGTTACATCAGTGGGGATAAAATATTGATTTAGAGGATACACATGTAGCAAGGCAACAGAGAACTATTACATACAGATGTAATCTGTACCTACAGAGTAAATACCTGGAGACTTTTACTATTAGAATCTCATTCAGGAAAAATCTGAGTATTGAAGAGGAGTAAAGCCAGCCTGTGTGTCATGGCAGAGGGAGGTTGGAATAATGATCAAAAACAATGTCGACACTCATCTTCATCTTCCATCTTCTTGAACCCCACAGATCAGGGTTTGGGCCAAAGCAGTGTCCATTTCCTAGTATATTCATGCTACATATCTTATAGCTGATAACAGTTTAGGTATTTTCTGCTCATTCTTACCCATAACAGTCATTGCATGATAGCAAAGGCATTTGCAGATACTGAAGAAAGCAGCTTTACTGTTCTCATGGATGTCAGAATTAATAACTGGTTTCCTTTGCATTACCTCACCTGGTCTTGTAGTATAGGACAATTACTAAGACTTACCTTGCAATTCCTGCAGCATAAGAGGAATTTTCTTTGGAGAAGGATGAGGGCACTAGATCTCTTTTTTGGTGTTAGCCTGCCTCTGGAAAAAATAGAGAAGTTGTAACAATTTGACTTGAACTAGTGCCTCTAGCAACAGAAGCAGAAGTTTTTCAGTACTTATAATTTGATTCATGACTCAGTTCTGAATACAGATTTCAAACATCTCAAAATTTGTTAAAGGGACCCTTTTATTAAAATGTCAATTAATTTGACTATCTATCATGTATTAAATCTATCCTTTTTAATTGCCACCATGTCTGTTGATTAAAATATTGCAAACACAAAATTTTACATGAGCAACCTACTTTATTCCCATACAGGGTAGAGTTAGTAGACATACATAAGCACTGGTATAATTTTAACTGTCCCAGTAAACAAGCTCTCTACCACTTCCTTTGGGAGTGTATATCACAACAATGGTCATATTGGTTAAGACCAAGCCCACACTTCTTTCTCTAAGTAATTTTGAAGTTAAAATAGGGCACTATGTACTGTATTCTTCTGAAAGGTTACAACAACAAATGCTCTTTCTCATCAAAAGAGCAGAGAGGATTTGTGTGCTTTGTGAAGATGAAGATGGAGAGGAAAATAAAAGGCAGAACTTCTGCATCACAGCAATTCTCTGCTCCTATCTATAAGTTGCCACTGGCCATAAAGACAAGCATGCATCAAGCCTTTGTGGTGACAGTTGGCTTGAGATTTCACCCTCAAGTTTTCCTGTGTAAAATGAGTTGACCATATTTCTGGCCTACAAGCATATGCAGACTTAACTGATGAGTAAAACAGGCTTTTCCCAGGCTGTCATGGGTGCAAAACTAATGTGAGGGTTCACATGAGTATGCACACTCGTGTTAGCTTTGGTTCAGCTGGAGCAACCTGCAGGGACAGCCAAATCCAGCAGCACTGCAGAGCACCTGACTTCTCCAGCCACTGGCCACTATGCCTGGCCAGACTGGTCCTCAGTGCACATCTCAGCCATCCTGTGGAGAGTGCACAGCTACCCATCTGCTCTTGGTATAGTGTCCCACTTTAATGTGTGCTCATGTGTTCAGTCACTAATAGACAATATTGTAGCTATAGCTTCCCTTAAACCTCTCCATTCTCCCCTCTTTATCATCTCCCCAGCTGAGTGACCAAGAGTGTAAGCTTCCAGAAAATATGCCTTGAGCTGGAGGCTTTGTGTGGGTCAACTGCAGCTTGGTTAGATGCAAAACTGAAGTTAGGGTTCAGGCAAATGTTGTCGTGAAGACAACAGACCCACAAAATGTGTTTACAACCCATGATTCAGAGGAGGGGACAGTATAGGATGTGTCCATGAGTGAAGCTAATGGAGTCACACTTTAGCAACAGATACACTGCTCCGCATGTAAGGCAACAGAATATTGCAGAAATAGGATTTTTAGATAATGGGGAGTTGTCCAGATGGTATGTAATAGCATCTTTGGTGGTGAGGAGCAATTTTACTCCCAATGGAGAAGTCTATGTCCTGCCCAAAATGTTACGTATATCCTTTTTACAAAATTCTTGTTTTTAAGGCTTCTCTTTTTTTTCCTAATTCAATTATCCATTTGTAAAATAAGAGTGGTAATACTTTAATAACTCTGTGGGTAGTAAGAAATTTAAAAATAATATTAATAACTTCTAATGAGATAAATATATGAGATGATAGCATATATGAGATGGACTGTTATCTAGTCTGTTTCATAGTTATAATTTGTGTGCCTTACTAGTGAGGAGAGATAACATTCATGTAGAAAAGAAACATCAGTTGGGGTTTTTTATCTCTGGATATAACATTTATGCAATTATTGTAACACAGTTCTTGCCACTTCTATGGAAAATGAAAACTACCTTTTGAAAAAAGCCTTACCTAAAAGTTGCATACTAGGAGGTGGACTCATTATAAATATCCCCTAGGTTATCACAGTGTAATTACCTATTAACTGGCTGCAATCAAACAGATTCTTCTGTGCAATAGGGATTTATCAATTTGGTCATCACTTATTAATTTGTGAGGTGAAATTTCCAACATTGAGTTGAATTGCTTTTAGAGATATTTCTGAGTGCTTTGTGGTACATCATATGTCTTTAGATGTCTGATAAAAAAAATACATCTGATTTAACAGGACTCTTGCCAACTATCTGGTGTGGAGGATGGTTTATTCAAGGTTATTTAATCTCAGTAGACGTTTTCAGTATCGGTGGCTGGAATTTTCTCGGGTAAGTGATGAGTTTTATAGCATTTACAATAGTACTAGTATTGACACTATTGGTTTCCCTTAAATAATCTTTTAGATTACCTTAATTTTTAAGACACCCACCACCCCCACACCTTCAAAAATTTAGTTGTCTTATGCTGAAACTTTAGAGTTTTTGAGTTACGTGTCAGGGCTGTGATCTGTGTTATACCATTTGGAATGGACTGCCCAGGGAGGTGGTGGAGTCCCCATCCTTGGAGTTGTTTAAGAATCGTGTGGATGGGGTGCTGAGGGACATGGCTTAGGGACCCTGGCAGTGCAGGGCTCTATCTTAAAGGTCTCTTCCAACCAGAAGATTCTATGATTCCTGCAGGCCAAACCTCTTCAGCCAAAATCTAAACTTTTGAAAATAAATCCCAATCCTGTTTATGCATGTGTGAATACAGCACTGGTAAAATAAAAGTCAAAGATTTCAGGGGTATTTTTAAGCTCGCTCAAAACTCTATTACCAGCTTTACATGAACTGTAGCACATCCATACACAATTTCCACAGAGAAGCTGATTAGGTGCCTTCCAGCTTGGGGTTTCAGAATTCCCAGAAGTCAGTCATTGCCCCTGACTATGGCAGCAGGGATAATGATCTGTTAAGTAATATGGGCATTGATATAAACCACAGATATTTGATTAAGTGAACCCTGAATAGAAAGCCACCCTGATAATCCTGTGGGCAGAGTGTGGGCTTTTAAAGCAAATCAAGAGTGAAATTGAAACAGAAAGGTACCTTTTCTTGTTTCCAAGCCACTTTAGTTGGTGGTGAGCATTTTGTTTGTCATTACAAAAATTTGCTGCTTGGTGACATCATGACAACAGCAGGCTGTCATGATGCTGCTGGTGATGTGGTACAGGAGGTGTGGGTGCTCTATCATCCCTAGTGAGGTATACAGGTGGCTAATTGAAGTACAAAAATTTGAAGTTCAAAATAAACTCCAGTAGCTTGATGGAAATTACATAGGAAAGGCAATCTCTTAAACTTCTGAAAATATATTAAAAATAGTCTTGTAAAACATTCAATTTTCTCAATGCAAAACTGTAAGAAACTGCCTGTCAGAACCACAGAGGCAACCTTATAAGTGTGTGCCTCCTGGGACTTTCCTTGCTAGCCAGGTAAAATAGACTGATGCTGGCCATCAGCCAGTCTGCGGCATAATACTGAGTCACAATGAGTTATATTATGGCCAGAAAAAAAAACCAGGAGAAAATTTTAAGCTTTGGATACTGTGCATTTTTATATGGTAACTAGCTGCTGTCATGTCTCTGTGTGCTTTCTCCAGAAAGGGAGAAATCTAATTCAAATGGATTCAATGCTTATTAATAATGTTGTCAAAGGTTTCATCTAAGTGGTTGTGAAAACTTAAGAACAGCACAGTAAAGGAAGTGAGTCAGCAGCTCATTCCTATTATCTGCCCCTGGGAACTGGAGATGGACAGTTAGTTAAGTGCAGTAAACAGCAATAGCTAACAGTTAATAGCTAACAGTTAAGCACAGTAAACAGCTCAGGGGAACAGACTTCACAGGTCAGCAGAAAGGACATAGCAAATAGTCCAAGGCAAAGGCTTTATTGAAGAGATTTGTCCTATCAGAAGCTGAAGGTCTAAAGGCACACAGGTCTTTTGAGGTCGTAGAAAGGACCCACTGACCTCTTGCCAGGTAAGTAAAGAAAACATTGAATGACTCCTAAAAATACATGACCATGAGATGAATCAGTGACCCTGGAATCAAAGGATATCTTTTTTTTTTTGGTCATTCGTTTGTTCATTCATTCAGCCTAACCCATCATAAGCAATATTTTTTTTTTGCCAGGTTCTCATTTTCTTTTGGTGGCTATTATGTCTTACTTGTAGAAATTCTGGCATTAAGACACACTCTTTGCAAAGAGAGGAAAAAAGCCAGGATGAAACTTCAAAGAACTTCAGGTTGAAAAATAGCACAAACTTGCTGACTCTAGAGAAAGTGCTTTGATTACCACATCAAGCAGCTATCAGCAGCAACTCTGCAGTGGTGCTTTGAGTCCTAGAAAATGTGCAGTGGTACCCAGGGAAGAGATCAGTTAATTGTGTTGTTGAGCTCTGAATTGACTGGGAGGGCTTGAAACCTGCTATTTATAGTCACTGTTACTACCTAGAGTACTGTGTTTTAGAGTGGTACATTAATATTAGGAGGACCATTTTGAGGGAGTTCTAGTTGGCTGTTGTAACATAAATATCAATAAACCAGCTGTGAGATACAATCTATTCCTCTCAGATCTATTTTTATTGGTCTCACAGCCTGTGCTGCCTTTCTGTCCTCCTTACAGTGAAGCCTCCCTTAAAATAACGATAATTATTATGTTGTAATAATAATATGTCACAGTCTAAAAGCCAGCTCTGTCTCCTGACTCTTTCTGTGGCTGATGAGTGAGTACTCAGAGCTTTCAAAAGGAATTTCAAGCTCTGGTGAATAATGCCATGACTCTACTTCTTCCCCTGCATAAGGAAAAACTCCATTGTGGAGTTGCTTGGACCCTGGAAAGAAATTTCCTTCTCTCTCTCTCTTTTTTGTTTTGCTTTGTTTTGTTTTGAGTGCTATGTTATATAAGAGGGTTGAATAATTTGGAAAATGAGGTTTTTTTCAAATTTGGCTCTGTTTAGGGAACTCTCACCTTATTATGTATTGGCTTGGCTAATGTGGTTTTCTTACAGCAGTGTTCTCTGTCACTGAAAATCTATTAATGCACCTAAAGTATTAATAAAAAGGGTTTTAAAATGTTATTCACGGTTGTATTTAACTATGAGTCATTGGTTATACTTAATTACAGACAATATGATTGAGTAGATCAATCTTTGATCTACCAAAATATCTGACCTTCAATAGCTGAGGTTTTAGCTACTCTGGAATTTTCCAATAGTATATTTTCTATTGGAATGCAAGAAATCCAAACCCTTCAGTTTTGCTAGAAATGAAATCTTGGGCTCAAAAGAGCAGAAGAATGAGGTAAAATAAGAGGTTCAGGAACTGCTTAAGAGGCTTGTATAATCTGTGAGAGGCCAAAATCCCTATCCCACCTGACCTATCTGGTGTTGACTATACTCTGCTTTTACACAGCTGGTAGATATTAACTACTGAACTGGGATTTTGCTTGTCCTCTTTGGAGAAGCTTAAGAAGTGACTTAAGAGGAAAGGGAACTCTGAACCTTGAAAAAAAATGTTTCTTAAATCAGCACTGATATTGCTTAGATGGACCCCTATTGTATTTTTCTGTGTGTACTTAAAAAAAAACTCCAAAACCTCTACCATGACAACAAAATTTAATGTTAATTGAATGTGCCCACAGTAATAAAAATTATTTCCATGAGAATAGAAATCAAGGCAGTGATGTGCATGAGACCTCTTTCTCCTTGTTCATTGGTGCATTGGCCGCACTTGACTATTTCTCTTTTGAAACTCATATACAGGGACACAATCATAGCCTGGAAGTGTCTATTTAACCACTGTTCCTTTAGTAAAATACACAAACTGTTCTACCAACATCTTTCTTCCATAACATGGAAGTGAGATTTTGGGGAGATAAACACATATTGAGTGTTCAGTGTTCTTGGTGATTCAATTCTGTTTGGGAAAGGGCTTGAAAAGAAGGCTGTTGTAAGACTACCAAGATATTAGTCTATTGGCCATTGGGAATGCCATCCAGTAACTAACCCTCTAAGCCTAACCTCTTTAAGACATTACAGTACTGTTTTTTAGTGTAAAATATTAAATCTATTCTGTGTAGATGAAAAGATTTGTCTTAGCACTTGAAGAAAATAGAAATGACTGTAAAGTGTCATTATATTTTCCTTCTGGTAGTTATTTGACAAATACGGTTTACACACTACTATATGTGGATGCAGATTTGTTATTCTTATACAATATGATGTTATGACTTACTGTGTGCACCTGCCAACAGGTGATCCATGGAACCACATCTTTGCTGCCTCAGTGGGATAAATGTGTGGATCTCGTTGAAAACGCACTCCCGTATGTTGTGGGTAAGATGTTTGTGAAAGCCCATTTTCAAGAAGACAAGAAAGAGATGGTGAGTCCTCTGATATGTCTGTCTAGGAACTTTATATCTGTGGCTTTGTCTTCACGAATTGCCTCTGATGTTAGATCAAAGCTTGCAAAGAGACAAGACTCTTAAAATGCTTTAACTGAATTAAAAAAAAAAAAAAAAAAAAAGACAGACAAGGGAAAAAGGGACATATTTGAAGAAATGTCAGCTTTCTATCCATCTGGGTACTGCCCATTCCTTCCATAAGCAGATCTACACATACATAGCAAGATCAAAACCAGGTTGACCACCATTAATTTATGTAGATAATGACAGCTTGTCTGTTCTTGAACAATATGAGGAGTATGATGAGAGACAGTTTAGTGTAGCTGCTCTAACTCTTTTATAGTGAAGTTCTTACAAGTTAAAAGCTTGGTCAAGATGTCTCTACCTCAGGGTGACCTTTTTAAGGCTGACTGTACTACTCCTGCAGTTTAAGCAAGAAGAACATAGCTGATGTCCAGCTCAAATTTAGAGATGCTTAGAGCCACATAGTGAAAATTTCTATATGTGATTTGAATTCTTTTTACTCAACAGTGATGGACAGTATTCTTCCATGCTCCTAATTCCACAGAATAGCTTTTAGCTGGATGCTCATCCTCATTTTAAAACTTTGAAAACAGATACATTATCATTTAATAACTTATTCAAATGATTAATTACCTTTCACAATAATTTATGGCTTATTTTTTATGGCTTTTTTTTTTTTAATAGGCTTTTCCAATATCTGCTTTTCCAGCCATTGATTTTCCAACAGTGATCAGTTTAAAATTATCACATTTAGTCATTTTAACTTAGCTTTCAGTGCAGGAGAGGCACAACTGTTAAGGAAAAGTGAAATAGCATCCTACCTTGGGAGCAAAAGCTCTGTGATAGTCCTGTACTGCCCTGTCTCAGTAGCCTGAGTTTATCTGTTTCACTTTATCTAATTTAACTGTTTTCTCATGGAAAGACTCCATTTTGGACAGACCAACACTCTGCTTTAGCTTGTTCAAATCTTTGTGATGTGTTTCCCTCTCTGGTTCTGCAGTTCTTTTGCTACCTGCCTTTAGCTGGAGTTTCCTCTCTGAGATCCAGCTTTTCAGTTCCCTGCCTCTTGATTGAGTTTTTAATGTACTATTTTGGCAGTTTAGTGGCAAAAATATTTGAGGGTTACACAGTATAGCTTCTGTACAGCACAAGTGGGAAGAGCAGGACTGTAACATATGGACACTTTTTTTAATATTTGTATATGTGAGGGAAAATTATGAGAAGCTGAAAGGGAATGGTTTTTTTGTTGAAGTATGACCTACTTAAAATATTTTTTAGCATGTGAATTCCTTTCAAACCAAATATTTGAAAAAATTATCAAGTCTGAATTCACAGTAGCATCCATAGTAAGTAATGCATACAAAATTTATAGTGTAGATCACAAGATTCAGACGTATAGTGAACTGCCCATGGAGATAAAATTAGATACAGGAGAGATTTGTTGCAATGCATTCAAAAGTGTGCTTTTCAAGTTAATAATTTCTGGTGCTACCATTTTCATTTCACTGATTTTTCAGCTCTATTTCTCTTTCGTAAGTGGTAAGAAAGCACTTACAGAGAAAATCAGAGAAAATCACTCTTATTTGTACAGTTCTCTTTTTTTTTTTTTTTTTTTCCCTGGCTTATGGCATCTATCTATGATAAGAAAATCATGAGTTATGGCTAATATAAATTATTTCTCCTCCATGTTTTGTTTCTAATGTTTCATACCTTTCTCCTAGTATCAAGAAAGACAATATTTGTGTCTAAATATAGCACTGTTTCTAACCCAGAGTGCCTGCAGTGTTTCTTACAGCTATGCCTGAGCAGTTTCAGTAATAACTTTGATAGCAGAATACGTTTCTCCCCCTGCCCCCTGCAGCTACAGCTGGTGCATAAAGTCTAAGTATACACCAGGGCCCTGCTGCAGAGCTTGAATTTGAACTTGTAACCTCCAAATACAGGGAGTTCACCTCATTAGTGCACTAAGTTAATTGAGTCAGTGCTCTGTCATCAATATCTTTAAGTTACCCTATTCCCTGGGATGCAGTTTGCTGTGAATGTTGACTGTTTAGTCATATTTAATGCTAGACCTGTTCCAGTTGTCCCATGTTGCATCTAAAAATGAGGAAATGTTTTTTAAAAAGCATAGGAAAAAATGAATGATCAGAGAAGATTTGCTATGTTTTGTCTGGCTCGCTCACAAATAACAGTTGCAGATTAAAATATGCATCTGACACATGAAAGACAATTTAGCTAAAGGTAACACTACTTTCCAGGGTTTAGTGCCCATTTTTAATGACATTTCAGAGCTACTAGATCTGTAGAATAAAATTATATAAATCTCTGGTACTTGACATTTTCATGATTTTAAAATGTAACATAATTGATAGAGCAAAGATCCAATAAGTCTTCATGTAATGATTATTTGTCATGTCTGGTGCTATCTCAGCTCTGATTTGGTCTTTGCTAAAGGACTTGGGCAATGGCTGGATTCTTTGAACTGCCTCACAGTATTCTCAGTGGCTATCTGTCATGAGTTTCATCTATTGATATAAAAAGAAGCAGCTGATTGTATATACCTTTCTGGTCTGTATTGACAGCTGGGTGCATTGGCACAAGGGCATGTCTGTTTTTTAGACTGAATACAATGCTTCTCTTAGCTATTTTAGATTTCTTATTTATTGTCATTTCATGGTTTTCATAGTGTCCATACTTCATAAACATTTTTTATTTTTTTTTTATAAACTTGTTTGTGATATTCTCATGGTTTTGTATGGGTGTCTGAAGAAGCAGCCAAGCTAAAAGGCTCTGGGTTTCCCTAGTTCTGCACAGATGCAAACCGTCATTGGTGGTTCAAGACCACAAAAGCCATTAAGGCTGCTCAGTGTTGTAAGCCATGGTTTCTGTCCCTGCAGTAAGTAGAGGGTAGAAGTACTTCACAAATACAGTTAAATACAGGCTAAATATTTGGATACTACTTTATATTTGGATCATGATACTGTCAGACCAAATCCAGTCCTTTGGCAGTATAAAGGCTTGTCTCAGGCTCACATAAACCAAACAAGGCTACAGATGTTCTCCTCACAGAAAAAGGCTTCATTTGTGCAAACACCCTGCAGCTGACTCCTTCTACATGGACTAGTGATCTAGAACCAGTGACAGAAATCTCTCAAAATCACTGCAAGTCACCGCCCAGTATTTTTTATGATATCAAGATGGATTTTGTGACGTGAAACAATCAGCATTGAACAGGTTGTGTGGTAAACACGAAACAAAAATATGTAAAAAAAAAAAAATTAAAATGAAGTAATTTTCAGAAGAAATATCCAAGGACTGGAGAAAGAAAAAATTAGTATTTCTGAAAGAACATATACTGTCTGACTTGGAATAATTAATGGACTAACAAGGCCACGACTCCTTTACACACCAAACATTTTTTGATAATGATTCAGCCATTATTTATTTTACTGGGAGGGGTTTGCTAAATGTTTTGCAGATGGAAGAATTAACTGAAGGAATTCGCTGGGCTTTTATTGACATGTTGGAAAAGGAAAATGACTGGATGGACTCTGAAACAAAAAGAAAAGCTTATGAGAAGGTAACAACTATAAATGTTGAGTGGATAAAATTCTTTTATGGTGAAGATTTTACTTGAATGAGAACAGAATGTTGTGGACTACACTTGCAGTTCCAGTTACCCATCATTTTGTTTATGAAGGGACAAGTGCCACATTTGTTTTACTAGAAGCTGAGCCATCTGAGCTCCTCCTTCTGTGCTGAAGTTATTTTTTCTTACCCTGTTCTTCCACTCTTGCCTCCATCTTTCTCCATCTGGCTCTGGCTGATGTAGACTATGAGCCTATTTCAGATTTGGCTAATACAGTGGCTTTTCTTGAGAAGGTCTTAATCTTGATTGGGATGTTAGTGGCAAACCAGAAACAGAAAATAATTTCTTAAACATATGCCAGAACTGAGGGGTTTTGGCATAAAGATGGAGGATCCAGCCTCAAAGGGGTTATGAGAATAGTCCAGGTCTTGTACCAGTGTCATGGTGGGAGGCCTAATTTGAAAGCCATCTTCCACGAGTGCAATGACCATCCCAGCTGAACACCCATCTCCTGATAGAACAGTGCCAGTTATATACTATTTTGATTAAGAATTGAATTACTGGTCCTGACTACTTTCAGATGAATTTACAGTAAAATGCAGGAAGTAAAGATGAAGACATAAGGGGGTGTTCAAAACTCCCCTTCCATTCTATTCCCTCATGTTTATAACATGTGATATGTGGGAAAAGAAATCCAAATATAGAACTCTGCCCCTAGAATACCAGTTGGAAGAGGCATAAACAAAGAAAAATGAAGGGCAATGTGTCTGTCTCCTTATTTGCTGAGGCAATAGAATATAAGTGAATTAGTAAATACCCTTTTTGAATAAACTGACATGAAAGTGCAGCTGAACTATTCCTGCTTGCTGTGCTTGAATAAAAATAGCAGTGTTTTGATTTAAAAACAAATACACACTTCAGAGTTTTTTTGGTAATTATGATGGAAAGGCTGTTGAAACATTTTATCATTGGAAAGTTTTAAATTCTGTGTACAGCCTGTTTACATTTTATACAGCAGTGCTCTTCATAGATGTGGAAATAAAATAGAGCTGCATAAATGCACCAATAAACTCCATAGCAAGAGAAGAACAGTGAGATGCCATTTATTTCCTGCTAACCTGATGGTAAATGAACTACAGTTATTGCTTCTTACTGAGTTACTATGTTTGGTTTTTTTACTAGAAATACCCTTAGATATACAGTGCTCTGTAATTTAGATTTGACAAATCTGGTGCAAAATAAATGCAGGAAGATTTTCTAATTATTTCTTTAATAGAGATATTTCCATATGCCTTTACAGGCATGTGCAAGTCTGATGTTGATTTTTCTAGCAAACAATCTGCTTAACTATTTTTCTCAAAATTTACTACCTGTCTTTCAGCAAAGAAACATTTCAAACATTGCCACAAGCTAATAAACTCCCCGAAAAGCTCTCCCTTTCCCAATTTAGGGACAGTTTTGTTCAGGAAGCTAGGTTAGAACTTTTGTAGGTAGAGATGCCTTTTTCCTCTCTATTGACACAGTCAGTAGCTTATGGCACTTTGCTCCCAATTGAGGCATCTCATTTAAGTTTC
Source organism: Corythornis vintsioides (assembly GCA_025447755.1). Taxonomy (NCBI): domain Eukaryota; kingdom Metazoa; phylum Chordata; class Aves; order Coraciiformes; family Alcedinidae; genus Corythornis; species Corythornis vintsioides. The sequence goes on along the minus strand of JAOEGS010019430.1, from coordinate 104,078 downwards.
TGAAGTTAATGGGGTGTGTCTGGGCTAAACAATGCATAACAAACTAAATTCAAGCAGTGCAATAAAAATAATACTACAAGCCATAGTACTAGAAATAGCGAATGGTTTAAATCCATTCTCACTGACTTGTACAACAATTTTAAAGTTTACTGACATAGGAAAAAGGTCAAGCTTGTAAGGCACAAATGTTATGTAATGACTCAGAAATTGCAGCAATAATTATGTGGTGGGACTTACAACTAAGTTTAAGTTCAGATTCACAGAAACAGCTACTTGGCAAGAAGGAAAGACAGAGACATTTTGGTAGATTTCCAGACATGGAGTTTGTGCATGTTTATTAAATACTATCTATTGCTAATGATAGATACTGGGATATTTGGATGGGTATGTTTTTAATTCAAGAACAAGATTCATTATATGTTTGGTCAGATAATTCACCATGGAAATCTAAGAGTTATAATACAATAGAAACTTCAAAATCTGTTACTCTGTTCCAATTAAATCTCATGAACCCAGCATATTATGCTGTCACATTTTTAATACTGAAATTTAATAAAGCAGCACAGACAACAGAAATTTTGGAGTGAGGATTGTTTGGTTGTTTAAAAAAAACCAAAACAAAACAACCCAAATGAATTACTTTATAATATATAGCTGTAAAAGTGACACTTCATTACTAAGGATCATCTGCATCTGTGAGGATAATACAAGAGCCATAGACAGGCACGAAAATTGACAATTAAGGAAGGAGCTTAGTTTATTATTGAATTGAAGAACAAGTTGTGTTACCCTAGGGATCTTCTCAGGTTTCCATTTCATTTTGGACCACTATCAAAACAGGCACTCGTGTTCTGAAAAAGCACAGTGGGATGCTGAAAGTACCTTCCTTCTGACAAAGGCCAGAAAGGAGACTCTGTTTTGATCTTCTGTATAGGTAAACTAGTATTTTAGCCAGCTGAGCCAAATAACATAAAACAACTGGTTTAGTTCTCCATGGGACTAAAAAAATAATGCTCCATGGATTTTTTTTTGTACTAGGGTAGGATATTCTGCTTGAAAATAAATTTCAGTTCTATGTGAACATCTTCCACTTGTTTGTATTTCCAGAACAAAAGATGGCACCTGCTTCATTATTAATCTGATATCATTCTATGATAAGGTCACCTGCCTAGTAGATGAAGGAAAGAGAGTAGATATAGTTTTACTGGATTCTAGTAAGGCTTTTTATACTGCCCTTCCCCGCATCCTTTTGAACAACTTGTCCAGCTGTGAGATGAGTGGGTTTATAGGGCACTGGGTGAGGAACTGCTGAATGGTGGGGCTGAAAGTGTTGTAGTGAATGGGCCTACAAATGGTTGGTGAGCAGTGACTAGTGGTGTTCAAGGCCAGTTCTTTGCAATATTTCTGTCAATGATCTGGAAGCAGAATTTGAATGTAGCATTAGCAAGTTTGCTGATTATATTAAACTGAGAGGTGCTGTTGACTGTCTTGAGGGACAAGAGGTCTTTCAGAGGGATATAGATAGGTTGGAGCATTGGGCTATGATTAATCAGATAGAATTTAAAAGTCCAAATGATGGATTTTGCACCTAGGATGGAGCAACACCAGGCACAAGTATAAAGAGGGAGAGGAGTGGCTGGAAAGCAGCTCTGCAGAAAGGGATCTGAGGGTGCTGGTTGATAGCAGGCTCAGTAAGACTCAGGAACATGTGCTGGCATCCAACAGGGCAAAGTGCATCCTGGAGTGCATCAAACACAGCAGAACCAGCTACTCAAAAGAGGCAGTTGTCTCAGTCTATTCAGCATTGGTTCAACCTTGCTTTGCTGTGTGCAGCTCTGAGCCCCACCATTTAAGAAGAATATGAATCTTTAGTGCATCCAGAAGAAAGCAATAAAGCTGGAAGGAATGTCTTACGAAGAGCAGACAGGGTCTTTGGGCTTTTGTAATGTGGAGAAAAGGAGGCTGAGGGATGACCTCATTGCTTTCTATAGCTTCCTGAGGAGGGGACATGTAAGGGGAGATGCTGATCTCTTCTCACTGGTGTCCAGTGAACGGATGCATGGGAATGATTCAAAGCTGCACCAGTGGAGGTTCAGATTTGACATTATGAAATATTTCTTATGAAGAAGGGTGGTCAGACACTAAATAGGCTTCCTAGAGAAATGGTCAATGTCCCAAGCCTGTCAGTGATTAAGAAGCATTTGGACAAAGCCCTTAATATGCTTTAGCTTTTGGTTAGCCCTGAAGTGGTCAGGCAGTTGGACTGGATGATGATTGTAGGTCCCTTCTACATGAAATAGTCTGTATTCTATTCTAGTCTTGTTATCAAATAAGTAATGAAAGAAATTACTTAAGTAAATGTCTTAGTCTTTTGTGTTTTCATAAGTAGCTGTCACATTGACCCTTATAGCAATGTGGAGTAGAGCTCCTGCCTGAAGTTCTATTACAGAACTGTGTGATGCATGGAAATGGGTGATTCATATATTTTGTCTTTTCCTCTGTATTTTTAATCTCATTACACTCTTGAACTCTTTGAATCCTCTAGAGAGAAAAGAACTGTAAAAACCTGGTGGATTCTGTTTACTGGTCCAGCTCCATGTGTTCCACTTAGTTTGTTGTTATCTTTTTCTTCAACTCAGGCATATTTGAGTCATTAACAAAATTTTCACTCATTTTCTGAAAGAAGAATAAGGTCAATGTATGATCTGGGTGTCTGGAATGTGAGTATTGAGAGCCTTCCTAGAAAAGCATCTCATTTTAGACTACTATTCCTTACTGTGATCCTATCTGTAGATGATAACACTGTAATGCAAATGACTTGGCAGGCTTTAAAGAGAATTAACTGCAAATCCTCTCTGTGATTTGGATACTCACTCTTTTGTGTGTTTTCTGCTGCCTGCTTTCTGGCTGATGCCCACCTTTCTTGTTCACTTGGCTGAGACCAAACTTGTATACCTTGCTGTCAGCCTGATGCTTTGCAATCAAAGTGGGGACCATCGACCTCTGAAGGACTTACAAAAGGCCCTGTGGTACAATCGATGCTTGAATTTTGCTTTAGGCAGCCTGTCAGCTCCATCTAATCACCGAAATGTTTCTCCATCTGTGACTCTCTTTGTGTCTGTTCTGTTGTTTTAAGTTACTCAGAGGGGACACTGCTAATCTGATGAGCACAAACCGTATTAAAGGGATCAAATCAACTAGTCCATGTGACATAGGAATCAATTGTCTTGCAGCCTTTATTTCTGAGAATCACCTTTTAGCCCTTGTATGCTTTGGAGTTACAGTTTGTAACAAAACAATATAATGAGATAACAAATAATTTCCTTCTGTCCTCCCTCCATTCCTCTCTTTCTGTGATCGAAACCTGAATTTATACCAGACCATCTGAAAGCCAATCTTGCAAAGAAAATTCTGAAGAGGGATAGGCGACTCGGTCTGTCTCCACGTGCAGTTCTCACCTAGCTCTCTGGATGGAGCTCACGTTGCTTCCAAAGGAGCTCTGAGTCTCAGAGAAGCATTCGGCTCTTGTGCTGTGATGCTGTTTTTCTCCCCTCCTTTTTCTCTCCTCCTTTGCTCTATACAAGCCTTGCTTTATAGCTCTGTATTTGACTATCATCTGAAATTTGCTTAAACTGTGCTTGTTAACCTCTCGAATATTAGAGAGATTTCTAATCAAGAAAACAAAACCAAACAAAAAACCAGCAAAACATTCCTCTTCTTACCCATGTAGCCTCTCTCTTTTGTAAGGGTCATTACATTTTGCCCTCATTTGAAGAATGGAGACATTATTCACATGAGTGCAGCTCCAAGGGTGTGTCTGGCAAAGGATGCAGGGATGCAACAAGGAAAGCTAAAGCTTCCCTTGAAATCAAGCTAGCGAGGGGGATCAAAGATAACA
>JAOEGS010019430.1:87434-100080 GCA_025447755.1 Corythornis vintsioides | reverse complement strand
TCGGGCAGGGGGGTTGGACTAGATGATCTTCTAGGTCCCTTCCAACCCCTAATATCTATGAATCTATGAATCTTCAAAGATGTGGTCTGTGAGTTACAGAAGCTGTGCTGTAAGATCCCTCGTTGGCTGCCCAAGCACCTTGTAGCCTCTGAGAAGGATGGTAGATGAGGGGGAGGCAGAGAGGAGTGCTTTTTGTTGCCCTTACAATGAAGGTAGGGATTGCAGCCAGCAACATCAGTCAGACGGTATTGAAAGCTGTGTTTTGTAACTGTGGGCCACAGGGAAATGAAACTCTATTGACATGACTTGTGTGATCAGGGCTCTCCTCTTTAAAATTATAATTTATTGCTGCTGCTTTTCAAATTATAATTCAGTGAAAGATCATCACTAAGGTGTAAAATGATTCCCTTTCCTGGGCAGGTGCCATTATTTTATTAATCACTATTTGTCCTCCCTGAAATGCCCTTTGTTCTTGGATTTAACTGGAGGCTTGAAAATAAGACTTTCAAGTAAAAGCTTGTTTTCTGAAAGTTTGCAAATAGCCTGTATTGTAGGAAGTTTGTGGTTTTTTGCTTTGCAATACCATTTTTAAAGCATGAATGATAAGCCAAAAAAAGCTTGGTTTTCTTCTAATAAGATTTTTCTGTAACATTATTAACCTCTTTAGGTCATGGAGCACAAATCCCAAGGTCACTGTGCAATCATTTTTTTGCCTACTGAACTCGCCTGCTGCTTGGCTTTATTCCTAAGGAAGTCATAGACACAACAGTTGTTTTCTTCACATGTCTCTCATTCTGAAGATGGAGGCAAGAGCACTGTGGGGAAAATATAAGGACAGTGCCTAGCTATAGGTGTCTCTCTCACGCAGTGTTAGCTACTTTTGTTTAGCTTGTTCTGCTGCTTCAGAGAGCTACAGCAAACCTCTCTAGATCACACTGTAATTTAGGCCAGTAACCCTTAGGAAATCAAAAGCCATCTGTACATGCCCCAATGTAACAATGTATAGATATTTTAAATGAGCTAGAGGTTCATGGGTTATCCCACTGAAGCCATTTGCTTCTCAGCTGGCACTTACCAGCTGTAGAAAGCCTTCCAGTCAATTAGCTGAGCCCCTGCCATCTTTCCCAGTTCTCCAGTGTCTCTCTCTTCACATTTGGATGATTTCACCACAAACATGACAGACATACTGCTCATACCAGAGGTCTGGGCAGTGGCCAAACAGTAGCAGATGAACATAAGGACAGGGCAAGCACAAAGGGAAACATTTTTGCTATTCTCTCCTGGCCTCTGAGAATCTGCAGCACAGTTGCTTCCTGAGCCAGAAGTAGTGTCTTTGCATTTATTCATATTTTTCTGCTATGAGTTTGACTAATGACTTCTTGAACTCACAACAGTTTTCATCATCTGCAGGTTCCCAAGGCAATGAGTTCCACTGCCTCATTGTGCTTTGTAAAAGTATCTTTTTTTGCTTGTCTGTAAAATGTCACTTTCTCCTGCTACGTTCTTGTAGTGGGAAAACCCCTACAACCCCTCTGGGCAGCCTATTCCAGTGTCCATCACCCTCACTGTGAAAAAATTCCTCCTCATGTTTACATGAAACTTCCTATGCTTCAGCTTCCACTCATTGCCCCTTGTCCTGTCATCGGGCATCACCATGAAGTAGATGCTGTGCAGATCAAAAATGGTGTAGGTGATTTGAAAAGTTGCTCTACTTATATGTTTTGAAATTTGTTCAGAACACTGAGGCTTCAAGTCCTGCACCATCCCTGAGACAGCTGTTTGGAAAATGACAATGTTTAGAGTAACTTTTTTTTTATCTGGAAGATACAGAGAATGCAAGGTACTTTTCTTCTAGTGTAGAAGTATTCACTACTTTCTTCTGAATAAAAATAGGTCTTCACTTTCCATCAGATTAAGAAAACTTTTTTTTTTTTTAAATTAAAGTCATATGTTTATTTCTCATGACAAACTGTAATGTTTGAACTCTGAGAATAATCTCTCTCACATCCCAAATTTAATTTAACCTTCTCAGGAGTTCTGGGCTTTCCTGTTCAGTGACAACAGGTGATGTTCTTCTCCATTGGCCAGAGTTGAAACTAATAGCCATGGCATGTTTGCTTATCTCTTATCTCTGGGGTTAGATTGCTGCTGTCAGCTTCTCCCTTGTTATCTGGCTGCTGCTACTGTTCACTCAGTTGTGCAGGGATGTCAGTTCCATTAATAACTTGAGCACCATGCAAACAGATAGTGGAAAACAGGTGAAGGGAGAGAAAATTGTATTTAACCCTGATCTCACAGCTGTCATTTTTCAGATTCCACCATGACTCCGTAAGGCCACAATGGGTGTGTGACATCAAAACACGTGTGATAAATCTCATGCTTGAAATAGAAGGAAAGAGACAGATAGATGGACACACCTGCAGATATTCAGGGACTAGGGTGAATCTGAAGCTTTTGTGGCAGAAATGCAATATGAAAGCATGGGTAAACTGAAAGACAGATTAGTTCTTCCAAAGGGTAGGAAGTCATCCACCACTCCTGGAAGTCTTGGGTAGTTTCAGCTTTAACTTTATCTTCACTGTTTTACCAAGTAGAACTGCACTCTGTAGAGGAACAATTAACAAAGACATTGCAGTCCCCCAGCTCAACAGTAACAGATGTTGAGGTATGGGAAACCCATTTTTCTGAGTGGAGGATTCATTCCCTTGCTGTTTCCAGAGACTTTGCCTTTCCTGTCTTTGGTCATCTCCATGCCCTGTATATGCCCACCTGAGCCATGGAGAGGAAAACTGGCTGCTCTCTGAGAGAGAGCAGAAAGCTCAGAAAGGCAGGGCTGTGGTCTTGGGCTCCATCATGGAGCCTCAGCCTCAGACACCAAGCTGTCCAGGACCAGGAGCCTTGGTAACACTTTGACTTGCTCAGGTATTGTAAAAGTTGCAACATGTTTGAATGTTTTCAGATACTGGTATTGCTGGGGTCTACTTTTAGAAGAGCTTTCCCACAAGGAGGTCACCAGACTCAGGAATTTGCTCCTTTAGGAGCCTTTCAGAAGCCAGGACACTGTGCCTAAGAAGAAAGGCTGCCCTTCTTTGTCAAGGAGTTGTAAGTGGTGACTTCCATCAATGTGAAAATAATTACGTACATGCAATTTATTTTAAAATAAAATTATGTAAAAATAAAAATATGTAAAATTTTGGGATATAGGGGGATTTGGTCTCAAGGAAAGTATTTCCTGCATGTGGCTTTTCTATATTCTGCAGCCTATGTTTTTGTTTATGTATGCATCTGCTTCTCCACTCCTATATGCATGGACAACTGATAGTGACATGCTTACTTGTGTACTGCTGGTTGGGGTCCCTATTCAAGCAAAAAGAATTTCTCCCCAGAGAGAAAACCTGCAAATCCTGAGCTGAGTAATGCTTGTGTCTAGGTACTCAGTCCCTATTTCAGTTTGAGAGTTGTGTAAGAATGAGTCTTTGCCATGTCTAGTCTCAGCTGTATTTAGACTGGTTCTTGGTCTCAAGTGTGTCTAGGCTGAGTCTGGTGCTCACTTGTTGCTAGGAATGAAAAGATAATTTTTCACAATATATTCATAAAAAAAAAAAAAAAAAAAAAAAGGTTGGTCTGCAACCTTTGCTTAAACAAAGATAACCTTGGAAATGTTAAATGAGTATAAATTGATGCAAGCAGAGGCTAGGGTCAGAAGTTGTACCTCACTGGTACAAGTTATTCAGAGTTTTGCATAAAACTACCATAAGAAATGCTGTGGTAACTCATATCCCATACAACTCGGATGGGGAGAGAATTTCCTTGCCTTTTCCCAGTCCCTGGGGCTACACTTCTTTCAGCATTCAGTCCCAGGTATCTCTTCAACACACCAGGCTTTTTGGGTCCTTGGGGATTTTTATTTTGTCAGTGCCATGTATTTTGTTAAACCTTCTGTTTTTCCAGAGCTAAAACAAAAATAGCAGAATAGATTTTTCAGCAAAGTGGGTGTGTTGCTAGCAAGAGATGACATGATGGGGAAGTACAGGTCAAGTCTTGAGGAGCTCTGGTGATGAGCAGTGTAATGATATTGAAAGTAGTTTCAAAACATAGATAAAGAGAAATTTTAATTAGGGGTGTGTGTTTGGTGTGTGGGGTTTTTTTGTTTGGTTGGTTATGGGTTTTTTGATATTTTTGTTTGTTTTGATGGTTGGTTTTGGGTTTTTTTTTTTGGTGGTAGTGGGAGGAATGCTTTTTCTTTTAAGAGATTTTGTTAATAATTGTATTGGAAAACATAGAGCATTGCCTGAATATCAAGGCATGAGTGGGCACAGTATTGTCAAGTGCTAACTATGTGTCCAGGCTGAACCTGGGTGCATGAGCTGTTAGAGCCTTGTCAAGGGCAGCTTAGCAGGATATACCAGGGAACATGTATACACATACCCACATGATACTAATGATGGTCTGTGCCTTCAAAACACAACACTTGCTTCTGTCTTGTTTGAAGTGTAGCTGGAGGAGCTCCTAGCTGTCCACACACTCCCTTGGGGTAGTCGTACCCTAAGTGATGAGGCTGAGTCAGTTTGCATATCTGTGCTCCATCCTTACTTCTGGCCCACAGGCATGATCTCCGCTCTACTGAGAAATGAATAGTTTAAAACTGACTGAGGAGCTTTGGACAGTAATAGTTAGGTGTGAAACACATGTTTTGCTAGGTACACAGTTATGCTGGTCTACTGTATAAGTGTTTTTATGTGTTGTATAATCAAAGAGGAAGATATATGCCATGTGCCATGAAGAAATGTATTTAATTTACAAAGATGTGGTCCTGTTCCCAAAAGACAGCATTTATATGTCATATATAATAGTCTATGTAGAAAACAATGAAATCACAGTAATTGTGATACAAAGGTTACAAATGGAAAAGTGAATTAAAATAAAGCGGACAATAATGAATTAAATCTTAGCAAAATTAAGGCAAAGCTGGCAGAATAATTTGTTTGGAATCAAACAGGGAGGAGAAAACATGAGTAGGTCTATTGACTACACTGCTACATTTAACTAAGGAGTTATACTTGTGAAAATATCACGGTGAATTTGTATTTTTATACAACAGTTTGGTTGTATAAAATACAAATTTGGTTGTATAAATAACATTTTATGTGATTTAGTTCATCTTTATTGAAAAAAAAATTAATAATTTTAAATTAGTTTCTTTTTTATGATTGGTAATAACATTGTCTTTCTAGATGGTGGATATTAAGATTGAATATATATAATTGAGCCAAAAGTTTGCTGAAAAATGTTTGTCTTTTTTCCTTTACATTTCCTAGGATGGTAATCTATGGGTTGATATTTGTACATGTTGTAAGTAATATTTTATTGTCAGGAAGTTTTATATGAGTGAGGCTTTGGTTTAAAAAATGATCCAGAGAAAGAGGTAACTAACATGTAACCCATTTGCTCTTCTCTGCTTTCCCATGTTATGTGTTTCCAGCACTTGTCTTGTGCTAGTCCCAGCACCTGCTGGATGTCTCTGTGTAGTAACTGATTCATCTCACTGTTCTGGTAGAAAACTTGCTGGGGAAAAAGATTTCTGCTCTGTTAGTGAGCTAAGCTGTGTCCCCAAAAGATGTGGCAAGGAACTAAGGCAGCCTTTGGAGGCTGTGGGTGCAGGAAGTATGGAGAGAGATGGGATGAGCAGGGAAGAAAAAGGAAAAACGATGATAAATTTTTTTAATCTGACAACACAAAGCTACTTTTGAAACCAGTGTGTATTTAACTCAAGACAATTTTATGTGTACTCAATAGGTGTGATTATTCACATAAGTGTTTTTATTTATTTTACCACAGACATCAAGCTATTACAAGAATGGAATAATAGTTGTATTTTCCATCTTCATAATTAATTTAGAACATTCAAAACCATCATTGAAATACAGAGGAGAAGGTTATGGTGCAGTATGAGATGGTGATATGTGAATTATTATTGCACAAAACACTAGTGCTAAAAATCTTGAAAAGTCTACACAGCTTCTATTATTTTGATATGTAAATATAAGAAAAAAGTTAGAGTTAAAATAGTTTTATGATTACCTGTGTTCTGGAGTATGGATTACAGCCAGTTCACTTTAGATCAAATGCTCTTAAAAAAGAATCTTTTCCAAACAAGTATTCATGTCTGAGATTCCACTGCATTTTTTATTGAGGTTGATGATGTGCAAAAATCCTGATATTTCATGTGACCCCTGCATAGGAAATAATCTATATCATTAAGATGGAACTAGTCCATCTTTCACTGAAGTCAGTCAGTCACTCCCTATCAGTATCCATAGGATTTAATTTTAGCCCTGTGATGAAACTTCTTTGTGTTTTGCCAAGATACATGACTCTTCCTATTTTTTCTATATGTAAAACCTAGATAGATGCAGTGATATTTATGCAACAATTTTACCAGATGGCTCTTGAATCATCTGTTTTCAATGAAAAATGAAAAGACCAGACATGTACATAAAGGCTGAATTAATTTTTGTAATTAAATGGAACATTACTTTGCAGTGAATGATTTTAGCTTTCAGAATATATTTCATGCTAATTTTTCAGTGAACTGTAATAGTATTAATTTTTTATATTTTTAGAAGCTTGAAAATGATCTTCACAAAGTTATTGTGTGTCAAGTTTATACACAGAAGATCTGTGTCAGTCTCATAAAACTTTGTCAGTGTGAGATGAACAGTTTGGTCTGTTTTGGCTTTTTTTTTTTTTTCTTTTACACTAAGTACAACATGTCAGTACTTGGTATTGCTAGCAGGCTTACAAAATATCCAAATCACACTCTCATGGGTGAAAAGGCTCTCAGAAGGCTCACATGCCAGGTTGGTTGTCAAGTGAGAATTTGACTAGAATGGAAACTGGGTTGCTCTGTAGCTTTGAAACGTGCAGGTTCCCATGTTGGCAAGTTGTTAAGTCAAGAGTGAAAGGTAATTTATTATTTTGTCTTTGTAGCAATCTAACTTACAATGCTCTCATCATGACAAAGACACTGATAATAAAATCCTGAGTGTGCTGAAGTCAGTGGGGAAACTTCTATGAGTAATCAGTGATGGAGGGAGCAGTCCCATTATGGGTCCTCTGCCTCAGAGTCTGCTCTCTCTGGCTGCTGGAATAGAAAAGAGTTATCATGACTTACTCTGAAGTATGCTGCTGCTCTGCATCACTCCCTGCAAGAGCCTCTTACTTTCGGTGGCAGGAGAGGAAGCCTGCAGTGATGAGTTTTCTTAATTTACCCAACAGCCTAAGGCAGGCTGAATACTTAATGATAGCTGGGAGAGATACCCCATCACCCCTTTTCTTTCTCTATACATGGTTATTTAATATGCAAATTAGAGAAAGGAATTAATTGAGCTTTTAAACCATAAAAAGTTGTGTGTGGTGCATTTATGGCAGATTCATGTGCAATTACCACACGGCTGGTTCCTGTACATTTGTCACATTTCATTTGCTTTCCCTATATGTGTGCGTGTGCCTCCTGGAAGGCTGGTCTCTTAAACATACTTTTAATTTTATCAAGGGGAAAATACTGACTTCATTATCAAAGAGAAAGCCAGTCTTAGAAGAGTCTTCTACTTTCTTGTGCTGTGTAAATAGTCTTTGAACTGCTGTTAAATATTACTCAAGTGAACAGAAAAGATAGCCAAGGAAGCAAGAGACTTCCAACATTCAGATATAGAAACCTGCTTTCTGACTTGTCTGCTGTGTAAATAAATTGGGATGTATTCTGGGTTCAGATGATCAGGCTTGGACGTGATGCAAAACCCCTGGGAGGAATCCCAATTGGAGGGATTCCCAAGAAGTCCAGAGGGGTTCCTATGTCATCTCATGGGTTTTTCTTTAGCTATAGAAACAGTCCCCACTACCAGAAACTACATGTCCTTCACTGTCATTAACAGGGAACTTATTGGTGTGCTACAGCCTTCTGGTTTGCCACCCATTATTCCTGCACTAAGTGATGGCATGGACTGTATGGGTCTGGACCTCATTCCAGGCTGAAGTCAGGATGTTGGTGGCAACTCTTGAAAATGAGAGATGATCCTGGTCCTTTAGATCAGTCAAGCTTATTCCTCTGTTTTTCCCACACCAATATGTGCTACATGGTGGAGATGAGGTGGCCCTGGGCTTCTAGCTCAGTAGGATCTCAGTATGATCTCTCTCTAAACTTCTAACTGCAACATAAATACCTTTAAGACCAATTTGACACACTTTTGTTTTCTGTGAAAACCTGTATAGTAAGACGTCTTGCATGAGACAACCTTGTAACAGCTTGCTCCCTGCCAGCTCTTGCTCTAGATGTTCTCAAAAATGCTTCTAAACGATGTTGTCCATTAATGATTTTAGATGGTTTAGAAGCTGGAAGCTGTGTAATGTCATTAAAACATGTACATACACTTTCTAATACCAAATTAACTTGGTGGTGTAGTAACAATGTGTATACCTTTCTGAATATTTGATATTCTACATATTTGATGCAGCATTTAAGGATGCATCAGAATTACAGTGCTAGTAAGATCTATGCAACTTACAGTTTAGTTATTGCAGAGTATATAGTTGTCTCTATTTGCTCAGACTTCTAATCCATACATATTGTGGTAAGAAATTTTAAGTAAAAAATGCAATAAAATATATATCCCAAAATACTGACAGCTTTATCCATTGATAAAACATCAAAGTACTAGGAACAGCATTCAGGTGGGTTTTCTAGGAGACATGCAGAACATTCAAGATTCACCAAACTTCTTCAAGCAGCTGACTCAGTAGAAACTAAAACTAATGTAGCTTTCTCTTTGCTTTCTGGAGACTATTTTCAACTAAGATTAAAAGACTGGAAATGGAAAAGGAAATTATCCAGTTCCTTGCAAAGTTCAGTCAGCTCAACCTGACAATATCACCAGAGACAAAAAAAAAAACCCCAACAAAACAAACCAAACAGTTCTGACTATATATAAACTTGCAGATGGATTGTGCTTCCCCCCACCACATTTTATACCCCCACAAGCATTTTAAACAGTTTGAAAGGCTGCTCTACCTTCTGGAAAACTAAGAAAACATTCTGTTGAGAGTTAATTTGGCTCATTTAATATTTCCCGTTCAGCATTTGTCTTCCATTGCGATTTTTATCACTAGGGAGATTTGCATGACAATGGGATCTTTCTTGCTTAAGACATCATTTGTTCCTGCTGTTAATTTCCTACCTGAAGTTGTAATCTTCTGTTTGTGACATCTTAATTATCTCTACCACAATTAATTGTGATGTCACAAATGGAGGATTTGAGTTGGAAATGAGATTAAGAAATTGAAGGAGTTTGAAGAAGCAAAGAGATCTTTCTTCTTGAAAAATAAAATTGGAGACAAAATAATTTTGGTTAAATGGAGGCAGCCCTCCATCATCTACTTTCTTACACGTGTAGAACAGACCTTTCTTATTCTTGCTGCCATAGGAGGCCCTGTTGTAATAAGACACTGTGGAGGGGAAGAAGGGGGCAAGGATTTAATAATGGAAGAAGGCGAATTTTACCTTGAGCAGTCACCCCCTGCAGCAAGAGGGAAATAGCAGGTGGGCCCTAGGGAGGTCTGGTATTTGCTTGCAGAGAGCTGAATGCAGTGTTGGTATGGCTGCCACTGCTTAAAGGCCAGCCATTTATTGGACTTCATATCTTGCAATATTAATTTGAGTTTAGATATCTGAGTTTGAAGAACAAATTCCAGAAGAGGTTTTTTGAGGTGTGGGGGAAATTCCAGAGACTGAAGGAGAAATTACTTTTGGCATCCTGAAAACATACAAAGTGAAAGGTTTCTTATACTAAGGGCTTAACATACTTCAATTCTGGTATGTTGTCTTATCCTTTTGTATCCTTTTGCTATTCTTTTGCAAATATGTTGTTTCCACAAAAACTCTGGGTGGCTGGGTGGCTTGCTAGAGTTTTTGTGAGGACATTACTAAGGCTCTTTATATACTTACACCATGATTTACACAGTGAGAATACTCATTCACAGCTACTAAAACTTCATACCAGAGTGCTTAAACAGATTGTGCATAAACAGTGGGACCAAGTCATTACTAAAAGATAAAAAAACCCAACAAACCAAAGTTAACTTTGTTGAAAAGTATCTTAGCTTAAAGCCTCTAGTGACATTAGGGAAAGGGAAAAGACTACAAAGAAGAGGGATGCAAATAGAAAAAGAAACAAAGCCCTGTGGTTTTAGGAAAATACGGTGTGCTTGAGAAAAGCATGCACCCATTCTCAGATGTAAATGGAAGAGATCAACACTGGTCTGCATTTGGTGTGACCAAAGTTCATACATATCTGTGAATCAAATCTATCTGAACAGTTGGATGTGTACCAGCTACTGTGCCATAGTGAAATGGGCCATTTCCTGTCAGCTTTTGTAAAACATTGTAGAATCAAGCATTTGACCATATGATTAACACAAAAACTGGTAGGGAAAATCAGCTGTTAAGATTTTGCAGTCAAACACATTGCTGTAAATCTGCAAAAATTCTGCAGGCAACAACAGACCTACTGTGATAATCTGACAACAGAACCTGGACCCTCCACGTTATAAAGTGAAGCTCATTTTCAGCACCAAGTTTACCTTGTAGGCAACTTGGTTTGAAGTTAAATTAGGATGCCTTTAGGGAGGCATAATAATACAAAGTGGAAATAGAATGGGGAAAAAAAGCACCATATGCTGAGAAATGGTTATATCTGCCAACACTTTTATTTCCTTTTTTCTTTTTCAAAGGCAAAAGCAGTTATGGCAAAAGTGGGTTACCCTCAGTTTATAATGAATGACACATATATTAATGAAGACATCAAAACAGTAAGTGTCAGACTTGCAGCTTTCTTCTTTTACATATTGCAGCTATTCTTTGCTCTATTTTGCTGCTGTCTAAAATCAAAGCTTCTCATTTGCTTGGCACACATCTGGAGTTTTTCTTGCCTGGTTAATTTTAGATGTTGAATGAAGTGTGCTACTGCTCATGTCTAAATTGTCCATGATGGTGTGTCTAAGAGAGATGACCACAAGGTCTACTGGGAGTAAAATTTACCTGGGTGTAAAGAACCTTCCTGCTATTAAGCATTTTAAAGGTTAAGCACACACTGTCATAAATTTTTCATTTATTTATAAAAATGAAAAAAAAACATTTATCCTCAAAGTAATGGTCTTCAAAAATACTACTGTGTTTTTCCTCAGAATACCACCATTTGTGATTGCCTATAAAGACTATATTAATCTCTCTAGCTATGAATTTTATTTATGGTTTTGCTCATAATGATGCCTCTAGGTCCTAACCAATGTGTGGTCCTACCGCACTGGATGCTGGACAAGGGTACTGTGGGAGGACTTCTTAATGACCCATTATCTGTTCAGCTTAACTAAGGCCAGAAGGAAGATGATGATGAAGAATATATTCTAGCATTTTTCAAAGGAGTAAATGTAGCATGCATGTGATGAATTGTGTTACTGAAAGTAACAGGCAGAATAGAATAACAAATTAAATACTGATTCAGTAAAATATGAGTATGATAGTAATCTTTGCTAGAGAACATGAACAAACACTGAACAGAGGCATAAAAAAATCTTTGAAGAACCAGCTCTACCAAGCTAGTTCTGGAAAGAGTAAGGTAAGATGGTGCTGTGAAGGCAGTGTGATAAGACAGAGAATTTGATCAACTTTGTCATAAGGAATTGTTTGCCCAGATAAGTGGTAATGTCAATCAAAACCCACTTGTTAATCATGGTTGCAAAACTGCAGTTTACACCTAAAGTGCAACTTACAAGTCCTAGGATTGCTTGAAACTGGTGACCAGAATATGATCTGGATTTATAAACTAATAAGATGACTTTGTCTTGTTTGATTAGTTGTATGAGGGGGGATTTGTTATTAGATTTGGAGGCTTGTAGAAGCATGGAGCCCTCTATAAGCATTTAAGGTGAGGAACAGTAAGAAAGAAGTGTCATAACCCTCAGAGTTTACATAATATAAAGGATTTGTAATAAAAAGCAAAACAAACAAACAAAAGGCTTTGTTGCCTTTTTATGTTGTTTTTAAAATGCACTTTTAAAAGAAAGGTAGCTCTACCTCTTTCTGGAAAAAGAGGCTGTTTTAATAACAGCTGTAGAAATGTGTAGTCTGCAGTTCATCATTGGGTGATCCTGATTTCCTTAGCTCCTCTCTGCAGTGGGAAGAGCTTTGCTGTTGTTCCACTCACTTACGTTGATTCGTTCAGCTGCAGTTTTTTAA
This sequence comes from Corythornis vintsioides, assembly GCA_025447755.1. Lineage (NCBI taxonomy): Eukaryota > Metazoa > Chordata > Aves > Coraciiformes > Alcedinidae > Corythornis > Corythornis vintsioides. The sequence goes on along the minus strand of JAOEGS010019430.1, from coordinate 87,791 downwards.
CTTAGCTCACAAAATAGTTATTCTTCCTCCCAAGTGTGAAAATTTTAGTTGCTTTGATAATGACTGAAAAATTAGGTGATTATCTTGCTTAATATAAGTGCTCTGATTATTTTATGTCAGCTTTTGTTTCCTTAGACATGCTTTAAAAGTGTCTTTACTTTGTCTATCCAGTTGAAGTTTACAGAAAATGACTATTTTGGCAATGTGTTGCAAACTCGCAAATATGCAGCCCAATCTGATTTCTACTGGCTTAGAAAAGAAGTTCCAAAAACAGAGTGAGTAGACAAAAGGCAAATTTACATAATCTTCTAACAATATTTTAATTTTTATTATTTAATTTGTATTATTTTTCTTTTA
>JAOEGS010019430.1:77396-87402 GCA_025447755.1 Corythornis vintsioides | reverse complement strand
AAAATTATATACACAGCTACATATTATGATAAAAAATTACTATCAGCCACCCCTCTATTTTTTTTTTTTGTAAGTTCTTGGTATCCTTGTTCTGATGTACAGTAGTCAAATGCTTGAAGCTTAAACTTAATTTAATGAAGAAAGGGTAATTGAATCTCAGTTAAAAATGGATTATGTCTCTTGGTCACAGAATTTGGAATGGTACAGCAGGGATTTATGAAATAATTTTCTAAGAATTGAACCATTAGTAAGAGATAATATTATTAGTAATAGCAATAATCATTGTTAGTTACCTGCTGTTGATAGCAATGATACGGAATAAAACATAATTTAATTTACATATGTTATTTTTATTTATTTGTAAATATGAGAGTGCAGATTGTGTCACATACTATCATAAAATACATCAGAGAATCAGTTTCTTTTCTTACTGGTGGGTAATCAAATCCTTAAAATGCAAATTAAAACCTAAACAGGACTTAATTAGTATAATCATGCTACTTAAAAATGACTCCTACACAGAGACTTTGAAATTGGTGTTGTTGCTTAGCTCTTGTGTTGCTATTTTTTTAGGGCTCCAGAAATTCCTACTTAAATTGAACCATACCTTGTTTTAAAGGTAGCTCTGTGTTGTTCATGAGGCAGGTAGCTGATGTCAGTGGATGGTCACATTCTGTTCCTGGCTGGAGTGTTGTAATTTGTTCCTGTGTTTTTGAGGGTTTCTTTATAGATGAATTTTAATTGTGAATTTTAACTTCTCAGCACAACTTTCTCTAACATTGCAATAGTTGATCCCAGGGGATTATTTTATTGGCTTTCCTGAAGTCATGGGTGCCAGGGCTAGATCACAACAATGTATTCTCTTCAGAGCAATAGTTTCTGTGAGAGGAGTGAAATAACACTTGCCTCTCTATAGAACTGGTCATCAGCTGCCTCCTCCTCCTCCTGAACAGCACGAGGGAAGAACTAACAGTAAGCACATAGATTTTTGCTACGATGGGAAATCTCCCCTGTAAGGAAATTAATTGGCAGGTAACCCCTGGCTCTACACCTTGGGGACTGTAACCTGCAAACTGTCACATGGACATGCTTAAACAACAGAGGTTTCACCCAATTGCTCACTACAAGACTGAACACTTTATCATGCTTGTCTTTACCATCTTACTTCAAGGACTACTTAACAGCAGCTCCCTCATCACCCTTGTCTTCTCTTGTCATCCCACGGGGCACATTCTGGCCTGAGTTTGATTTTTTCGTCTGTTTCCTTTGTCAGCCCAGCTCTGTGCTCTGCCTTCTGTGGGGCTGGAGGTAATCCCCACCTGAGCCTTCAGTCATAATTATTCCTGCTGGGAGATTATTCTGTCTTTGCACCTGCTCAGTGATAGAAAAGGGATCTGATAGTGGCATGCTGCCTGCTTCTGCTGTGTCTGCTGTGGAGTACCAAGGCACAAACAGTCATTGCCACCTCCAGTAATTTTATAGAAAATTTATTACAATAAGCTCCCGCTTGCAAATTTGAGCCATATAAAATCTTACCTTAAAAATATCAGCACTTGCAGTGTTTTAACTATCAAACTCTACTGCTTTCTGATGCTTTTAATTATCTTTTTTCTTCCTTTTCCTGTTTTCTGTTTGTTTGTTTGTTGTGTTTTTTTGATGGTTTGTTGTTTTTGTTCAGTTTGGTTTTTTTAAGCTTTTCTTTGTCATAGATCTCCACAGATCTTTGGTCTACATTGAAGCTTGTCACTGTGTTAATAGAGAATTACTCTAGGGAGTTTGTTTCTGTTTGTTTCATTCCTTCTTTTTAATACATCAGTGGCTTTTAGGATAGCATTTATAGTTAGAGTGAGACAGTATAAGATGGCCCAAGTTGTGGACTGAAAAAGGTAAATAATTTAAGGAAATGTGTTACCAGCTAGTAAAGTAATACCTCAAAGGGGGAAACCCCTATATTAATTTAGAAAATAGTCTAGATTTCTCAACATTATTTCAAATTGGACTGACTTTCCTCAGCATAGGTCAACTAAATGGAAAATAAAAATGATGGTTCACTCAAAGCATCAGGGACACACCATCAAAGGACAGACAGAGGAGCTGGGAGATACAATACAAAGGTTTGATAAAGCATGGGGGAATGTGGATATCAAAGTGGAAATAAGGTATCCTGGAAATTCAACAGTCATGTAATCTAAAAAGAGGAAGAAAAATCCCCCAAAGCAGGAGTCAGACGAGGCTTTGCTCAATTCATGGATGGAGGGACATACTTGGCAAAAATTGGTACCAAAAAGCTGTGACAAGGCATCAGGGTGCCAGAGCCGCCTGCTCTGCCAGTCACAAAGGCCAGGCTCCCCTCTGGGCACTGCAGATGCTGGAGGTGCAACTCACTGTCCTCAACAGCAGTTTGTGATAACAGCTGGCTGGGGAGATGACTGTCATCTTCACAGCTGGCTCTAACAAACAAGAGAAAAGATAACTGGCTCAGTTATCAGGAGAGACACACACAAAAGGGGCTTGTGACAGGAGCTGAGGGATATAATACACAATCAGTGCAGGGTAGATCAAGAGGGCTTAATGGAGGAGGTGAGGCTGAAAGGGGTGAATGTGGAGGAAGGGGACTGGGCATTAAGATATTTACAATAACCCAGGTGAGACATGACATATAGCAGAGGGAGGTGAAAAGAACTCCAGGGTCATCAAGTCCAACCTTTGTCTCAGTCTAAGCTCAGGACACAGGATGGGATCTGTTATTGCAGTGGTCAATTGTGAAGAAAGAAGCAGTCTTAGAATGGGGATGTTGTGGTAAGTCTTGGTAGCTAGTCTACAAGCTACAAGTCTATGATATCATAGTTATATACATAGGCATGAAAGCACGGCCAATAGTGGTGTGATGGCCCTCACCAGGTAGCTGCAGACCAAATGGCAACAGCATTTGCAGTTGCTCTCTGGCAGAATGACTTGCTCCTGTGGTGATAAGTACATGCATCAAGAGTTAGCTTCTCACTCAATAAAGACGGTCCAAACTTGTACTATTAGAGAGATGTCACTTGTCAGTGAAATGCTCTTTAACCACTGCTTGTGGTAGTTCCTAACTTGAACAAGCTGTGGAGAGTCCCTGGGGCTGCAGCAGCAAAGAGGATGGGGAGAGAGGCAAAGCATATTAGTGTGTTATGAAGTATCTGTTATCTGTCTCAGGCCCTTGATCCTGTGACAGGAAATGAGAAGCTCTGTAGACATTCTCTCTAAGGATTTGAATAAAGGGGGTGTTTGTTGTCCTAGAAACCTTTTTCATGCTTAAAAGTTGCTGTTCAAGAGATCAGAAAGGCCAGTTAAGGAAAACAAGCCAACCGGGTGAGGTGGAAGTCACACCACTTTGTGTCATTTTTCAAACTTAGAATAAAATCTTAATTAAAACATTGAGTGCTTCAGATGGGTTCTCTCCTAGACAAAGAAGGATAGAGTCCTCCAGGGCTACTGCTAAGCCTAGAAAGCAAGTCCCACTACACAAGTGTCTGGCTTGCATCCTTCAAAACAGTTCAGCTGACTACTGCTGTGAACAAACATGAATATAAAATGTACTTAATTAAACCCCCTTATTTTTTTCTTTATCCCCTCACCATAAGCATTCTTTCTACAATTTTCAATTATCTCACTACATTACCCCTAACACTGAATCTCTTTATTACAGAGGAAACAGAAAACACACCAGAAAACAACCTCCTCCTGCTTTTTCCCTTCAGAATCCCCTAGTAAAAAAAAAAAAAAAATAGGAAGAGTTATCTGCAGCAATTAGAGCCTATTATGTGATGCATGGTTAACATATTTACATGATATCACCCTTTGCATTCATTGGTTATTTTTTCTAATTGCTGCATTGTAAAAGAAGCTGCTTGGATTTGAAGATGGAGGAAGCAGATACATTTATTTATAAAGACAAAATGCTGCCATTCTAAAACTCTCCCATTTGTTGCACAGTTTACATAAGGACATCAGCTGCCAGAAAAACATTCAGGATCTGAGAATAACTCATTAATTTGATAATGCTATTTTAAAGCATAGGACATGAATGTAAATGTTACTGACATCACAAATTTTCCATTTTTTGATAGATCTTCCTTTGTCATACTCTTTGTTTTGCACCTCCCATGCCTTTGCTTTAAAAGAAATTTTCCAAAGCAATTTTATTGTATTCCATCTGTCTTTACAAAACTTCCAAGTAGTGCATGGCTGAAGTAATGCATGTTTCTGTTTGGACATTTACTAGAGCTGCTTCTAATTTATTATTCATTAACCACTAATTCTTACCATATTTATTACTTTTCTTTCATTTCATTTCTTCCCTCATCATATAATGAAATCTTGTACTTGCTGAACTAAGGGTTCCATCTGAGCAGATCTGGATCTTACTGCAGCTAGTTGAGATTTTCCACTCATGTGGGTGAAACCACTGCCAATATAAGATGATCTTAAGTTAAAGAGATTCATAAATCCTATTTTCTATTCAATGTTTCTCTCCAGTATGTGTGAGAAATCTAACTATGAGAAGGAATGTTAATATTCCTTTTTAAATTTGTTTTGCCTTGCAAGAGATCCATTTGTTTATGAGCAAACTGATGGCCATGTTCATTGTTTAGGGTACAGAATGTGAAACAGTTTATTTTTACTTTAGGTTCCCAGAAAGCACTTGCCCATCTTTCTGACATCATCTTTATTCAAGTAGTTTTTCAGCAAAGTGTCTAAAGTCACTTCACTCATTTCAAAATACTCTCCTCTAATTTCACATGGTTGAAAGACAAGGCTTTCACAGCTGCTTAGTGTCACAGCTTCTGGTGGGTGAACTTTAGTGCATTTACATGGCAGACCTCACAACGGACCTCACAACAGTCACTTAGAAATAAAACACATTAGGTAGTAGGAAGATTGACAGTCATTCCTGTCGAACATTCATTGAACATATGCACTTAAAGCTATTAAATAGTAGATTTAAAGGTTATAGAAAGTGTAGGTAGCATGTATTGAAATGGAGGACTACTTACGCTTTAATGTATCCTAGGTCTTTGACATTTTTGCTTCCTTCCACTGAGTTAACTTTTTATCTTTGCACATTCTGTTCATAAAGATGTGTAAATGTACTGACAGCCAATTTCTTTTGCTCTTACTACAGGTGGTTTACAAGCCCAACTACTGTAAATGCTTTTTATAGTGCATCTACCAACCAGATCAGTGAGTATCTGACTTCTGTGCCCTCTTATAGACTGTTTGGGAAATGTATGTATAAAGCTTGAGATAATATCTGTGTACAGTGTTTGTGACTGAAAATTAAAAGCTCAAACCTGGTAATTCACCTGTGAGACATCTGAAGTGAGAGGATAGCTCTGAAAAACCAAGGTGTCCCACAAATTTGAATTAGCATTGCTTAATGAGTTTCACCATGTCAGCTGAGTTGCAGTGATGGCTATTGTGTGTACTCTGTCCATTGCAAATGTTAGCTTAAATCACTTTTGTTAAAGCTTTTTGTTTCTGCCTTCTCTTTTAGTAAGAAAAAAATAAATGTATACACATAGATCCATAAATATATAGTAACTCTTTAAGTGATAACAACTCATTTCTCTGGTATTACTAAATATATAGCAATAAACATGACTAGAGGAGACTGTGATGTAGACCAGAAAACCTAAGAAGTGGTGTCCAGTAGATTTGTTCAATGTTATCTGTAGGTAACTTAAAATTCTTATCTGTGTAGCTGGATAACATTGTTGTATGAACAGTACCACCTATCTTACACTGACTTTAGTTACCGGCTGCTTTTATAGGGCATAAATCCTGGTTTGGAAACAGAGGAGGTAGAAGAGCTGAGTTTTTTAAAAATATGTATGGATCAGAAAGTTCACTTCCATTTGCTTTAATGGGACTTTGCACAGAAAATTCCTAACTGGCTTTTGAAGTCTATACCAGTCTATTACCACCAGTCTATTACCAGTACCTGACCACTTCTATTAGTCTTGCAGATGAAATCAGCCTACTTCTGCACCATCAGGGTTTGTAAAGTGGCTGCCATGAACTCTGTGATCTCAATCCCTAAAGAGAAGCATGTCAAAAATTGCTGAGTGACTCTCCCTTTTTCTCCTGAATCTCTTTGTCACACAAAGTAGTTTTTGAAAAGTACAAAATTGGTGTACCACACTGAGGAGGTTACATCAGAGGACTAGCAACCTATGTCTGCTGTTATCTACTTCTACTGATTTCTGTAAACAATTTTTGCCTTCAAGCCACTCAGTAAAATTCTTTTTTATTTCAGTGAGCTTATATAATCAGGCAGGTCTTTTGAGTAAAGATAGTCCTAGGCCTAGACAGTTCTACCTTAATTAGAGAGCTGCCACCATAAAGCAGCCACTTTTTTTTTTATATATGAAGGAGCACTTGAGGCAGACTTCCCTGAGCTGATCATAACTCTGAGGTATCTGTGAAGTATAACAGTTGCTGTTCCTGCTGAGCTAAGCCTTGTCCACCACTGCCACTTCAGATATATTGTATGAACAGAGAGAAAGCCCAGTCAGTGTAAAATGAGAACCACTGCTGTTATGTCTTCTTTAGTATTGGGTCCTTTCAAGTTTCAGCAGTGTTCAGCTCTCTCAGCCTTTCTGCTGTGGCATATTAGAGAAAGCTGTAATGAGAAGCTGGAGTCACTGAAGCTAAATTTCACACTTGGTGTGTCTAATGGTGTCACGGAGCAGAGAGCTGTCAAACGTAACCAATCAGTCATGGGTGTAGAGGCAATTGTATTTTCTATCATAACTGCTGACCTTGTACTGCTGGCACCTGACCTTGAAGTTTGGATACTGCTGCTCACTGTCCTTGTAGGCCTGTTCCTGAGAGGAAGAGGATTTAGGTTGTATACGTTTTGTTTTGTTTTCTGAACAAAGGCCTCTTCTACCTGAGAAAGAGGTGCAAATGTTATCATGCCCTAAAAATGATGTGAAATAGGAGGGAAGATTCAAAGAAAGGCACAGTAAAATTAATCCTCCACTTGTTTCAGAAATTGTATGATTTCCAGAGCTGGTATCATTTGCAGGGGAGAAGGTCCCATAAAACGTGGGAGGAATATGCTCAGCTCTGAAGCTGCTGGTAAATATTTGACACATCACTTCCAAGTTCCCATTAACACTGCTGAGAAAGAAATACTGTGAGACTCTGAAGCTTGTAAGCCTATGTATACTTGTATGGGGTGATGCATCTACTGGGCAAATCTCTCACTCAGCAGTTATTACCTTATTGCTTTGTAGCTGTGTTTTTTGTAGCAATCCATACAAAGTTCTGTAGGGGCTGTGATATGCTACGAAAACTGTGGCCTTTTTAAAGGTCTAGTTAAACAACAGAAGAAAAGTTCTACAAATGATAGTCATTTGAGAATAAGAAATATACATGAACTCTAGCAAGTTAAACATAAAGTTGTGTTATAGCAAGCCCACAAAGATTTTTGAGGACCAACTAAGAGCATAAGTATTAGTAATAAAACCTTCTTCAAATATACTGAAAGAGGAGAATCTCTAAGGCATAAAAATAAGATAATTCTTTATATTGGTAGAGTTTGGGAAGTTCTTATCCTGGAGCTTTTTCTTATGGGAGGTATGTCCCAGGAAGTGTTTGAAATTTAATGTCAGTAGAAAGTACTTTAGAAGAAATGCATAAGGTGATCTGTGACAAAATAAGGACCTGATAATATTCTCCCAGGTATTTCAAAGGAATTTAGACAAGAGATTACTAAACAACCACCTGTGATGTATAGCTTATCACTTATACTGGCCTAAGCACAGGAAGAATAGGTGTGGCAGGGATCAAATCCTTTTTTTATTCAAAAGAGAATCCAGAGGGGTCTGCATAAAAAGCTGTTCTAGCCCCTGTATGAAGAATGCTGGGCATGACCACAACATAAATGAATATAAGAGAATGAATAAGCATAAATAATGGGGAAGAGTCAGTTTGACTTATTTTTTTGCTTTTTATTTTAGAAAAACAGAATGCTTTCTTAATCTATTAAGAGTTTTTTGAAATTCAGAAAGCAAGTAAGTATGATTGATATACTATGTTTACTTCCATAGATTGCTTTTGATGAGGTTCTTCCCCGGTGCTATTAGCTGGAAGTTGTCATGGGACAAGAAAGAAGGTCCTTTCATAAATTCATTTTTCATTCTAATTCATTCTAATTAGAGATAAGAAAAGGAGGTAGGAACAAATTACTTGCTTCAAAATAGTTGGAGTGTTGTGTTACAAGGATCTGTGCTGGTCACTATTAGCAGATGATCAGAAAAAGAGGATGTTCTGTTTTGAATAAAAGAACAGACACACATCAACTCAGTACAGAAGGACAGGTTTCTCTACTACTGATTGCTGTAGTAGATATACTAGGAAGAATAATTACCTCACAGATAGGTGCCTGATGCTCTTTCCCTACACATCTGCTACTGATCAGCGCTGGAAATAAGAAAATGAACCAGATAGGCTCTTCACAATTCTTATTCAAGCAGATTTTTCTGCTTGAGTGCCCTTGGCCTTCAGTAAGCAAACTGGATTTTAGAGTGTTCAAGGCTCATCTATTTTTGCTCTTGGTAAATGATTTTATTATGAAGGAGAAGTTGACAAATGAGAATTTTAAAATGCATAGTAGAAATAATTTCTGGAAAGCAGCTTCTACATTAACTGGAAAATACTTGGTTCCAAAGTTGATTCTAAAAATTAAGACTGTTCAGTTTGGAAATGGAAATGTACTGTATGATGTTATCAACAGAGCAACTTCAAACTTGATTAGTCTGAAGTCTTTGTGAAACAGTTTAGAGGAAAAAACAACATTATAGATTTTGAAAAGGAGCTATCATTAGTTACCTGCAGAAGGGTAGGAGAATGTGGAGACTTTCAACACTTTTTGAACTTTAGGAAGATGCTTTTTCTTTATGTGCTCAGAGCACAGGGAGGTCTCTGATACCCGCCCTGATGGTAGGATTAGAAATTCTTCTGCCTCTGTAGTTTGTATCACTGACATAAGCTTTAAAGAAGAAATTACTGTGATCTCTATACAAGTCCAGACAATCTTCCTTCCTTGGCAAGCTGTTAGTATTTTTAACTTGACTACTCAGTTACCTGAAAGAAAAGGTCTTTCTTCACTAAAAGTAATTAATCGAGTAGAAACTAGACAATTAAAAAAAAAATCATTAGAATACAGCAAAACTTGCATATGCAGTAGACTGAAACAAAATGTGATGCATTTTGGTGCAAACATCATTATCTTTGCTCTTGCTTCTTTCCATTTTCCTTACTAAACTATTGATAATTCTTTTAATATCTCCAAAGGAGAAATAAGTAGATATGTCAAGGTAAGATGTGCTGCAAAGAGCAGAGTTAAAAAAAAAAAAAAATAGTACATATAATTTATACAGTTTAGTCCTAATGTTCTTTTTAATGAGTATAATACAAGTTTGCTCCTAATCACTTCACACAAAGTCTACTTATTTATTTCCTCTTTACCAATAATTTAGTGTCCTATATTAACAACCATTCATATTTATAATGGTTGTTAATATTTTTTTCAGTCCTAGTTTCAATAATTTTTCAATCCTCTTTGCATTTTCTTGTCATTTTTTTCCTCAATAGTAGAGGACAAGGACAATAGGTACCTGCCATTACCATTAGATTCTAAAAAGGTATCTAAGAACACTTCATATAATCTAAGCAACATGAATGCTACCTTTTTAATTATCATCACTGGAAAATGAAAACACTTTCTAAAAGGCTTTCTTTGTTTCAATGAACTCTAGATCAGCCAACAAATATGTGCTGAAAAGAGATACAGATATTGATCAAAATATGCTAGCATACTTTTTTTGAAGAAAAGTCTGTATTATATTACAGCACTAAAATACTGGTCCTTGTTTATGTTAAAGATAGAGGGGAACTGCTTATTAGACATTTGGTGCATTTAATTTTCTTTCCAAGTGTAAATATGTATACCTCTAGT
>JAOEGS010019430.1:58423-77296 GCA_025447755.1 Corythornis vintsioides | reverse complement strand
TGTATACCTCTAGTGCATATATATATATATATTTTTTTTTTTTTTTTAAAAGTTAATTTTATGGGTTGAGAATGGTAATGAGAGGGATATTTAGAGTGAACTGAGGCAAATATAAGCAACACGCTCATGAAGCTTAAGCAGATGTATTGGATTATTAACTACTGTTATTATCTCTCTAAGTTTATACCCATGCTCCTTCTAAGTAATTTGTGCTTGTACTGCAGTTCTCTAGTGAAAGTCAAGAGGTCTCTTTAGAGAGTGGCTACATTAAATGTTACAGGAAGGAGATATAATCTAAATCAGAATTTTAAAATTATGTTGAATTAGCATCCATAGTGAAAACCACAGATGACCCAATAAGTGTCATCTGTATAGACAGTGGCATGCAGATATTGCTGATGAGCAAGTTGCAAGGGAGAACTCTTATCTTGCCAGAAGCTGGGGAACTGCCATCAAACAGAACATGCTGCTGTGGCCAGGGAGGAAGAGAGGACAGCATGTAGGGGCAATTTCTCTTCCCTTAAGAACTAGACTAATTGAAAGGTTATTGATGAAGTAGTTTCAAGGGTGTCATTTAGTTTCTAGGAGGTTAATGAACATAACAGACTTGGACTGAATGCTTTCTGAGCCCTCTTATTAAGTACATTATAAGTGTTCTTAAGTGAGCCCTTGCTTTCAATTTCTCCTATTTATTAATGATCAGTATTCTCTTTTGTTTAACTATTGTCACAGGTGAGATGATGCATGATACTTATACCCATTCTTTATTTGTTTTTCCTAACATTCTTTTACATAAATGCATAAAATAAGAAAACCTGGGTTTTTTTCTTCTTTATTTTCTGGGAAAGATATTTTTTTTCCTTTAGAAAATAAAGATTTAAATTTCTTGTAAAAACAGGTGTTTTCACAGTTTTCCTAGTCTCTTAGAACACAGTATTCCTTGGCCCCTCACAAACTAGCTCGTGTTGACCCACTGAGATTGGAAAATGCAAGCAATGCATGCAATCATGACCAGCAAAGATCATCTTGTCAGGTGAAGCAGGAACAGAGCCAAGAATTAAACCAGAGGCTGCTGAGTCATCTGCTTTAAGACCATCACTTCTCTTTATCTGTTAATGAATTTATTCACTACTCCTCAGAAAGTTAAGCATAACATGGAACAGTTGCTGTGCCTTACATAATTTATGTTTTCTATTTGCTCTGTCCATGGGATAAAATGTGAAATTAAGCGTAGATTTTAGGTCCATGTTATGTTATAGAGTTTGATCATAATCACCTATATATAAGTGCTCAAAGCTTTCTGGGATGCTCTACAGCATCTGAAATGTTTTGTCATGTCTGGCATATCTGAGAGAGAACTCTCAGAAGACCCTTGCATATCAAGACTGGCAGCTAGAGTCCAAGCAGGACGTGCAAAATAATCTGAAAAGACACTAGGAAGAGATTCAGTTGTCCAAAGAGAAGTCTGTGGAACCATTTTAAACAAATGCATCCTGTCCTTTGCACTGGATTTAGATAACATCCTAGCTGTCTTCATGCTTAATTCTTTATGTGGATTCAAGCTCCTTTGTTTACTGACCAGCAGTTAGTCTCCTGCTTGTATTTTAATCCCTTAAAACTCTCCATCTGAATTCATTCAATGACAATTGCAGCTTTTAAATACATCTGAGAATTGCCAGTAAAACAACCAGCATGAGTACCCTGTATATCACACAATTTAGCACAGCTGTTGCCCATATCCATTATTTACATACTGGGTTCACTAGCTTGTCAAAAGTTTGCTTTAAACAAACCAATTAATTATTGGAAATTGTAGATGCACTAACTTGAAATAAGGCTTTACTAGGTTTTGTTATGCTCAGTTAATAATATCATTCAGTAGAACTGAATCATGTAACTGAACTGTGCTTCAATTTCAACTCCAAATATCTCAGGATTTGGTGAACCATCTCATGTGTTTTTAGTTTACTTCATCCATTACTAGTCTGCATGTTCCAATGAACTATCAGATGAAATGTCATTGCTTGTGTCTCCTTGATGAAGTAAAAACATTACACTAAGTCCCAGGCTGTTCATCTGAAAAATGTGTGTAATAATACCATCAGAGTATTAGCTGGTAATTGATTCATTAATGGCAGTAAAGCCCCTGTGAAACTGGGGGAGATGAGGGAGACGGAGGGGTGTGGGGGTGGAAGAGGGGGGAAGAAAGAAAGAATGATTAAAAAAACCCCACCTGAAATAGATTCTAACAAGCTTTTTTAGCACCTTGCTGCAGGGGGAGGCTGACATTTATATAATGGATAAAATGAAGCTAGATACCTTCATTCAACTAAAAAGCAGTCCTGTGCACATCAAGAGTGCTGTCAGAGCTTCAAGATCAGTATAAATTCAGAGTGAAATATTTGAAGTAAGTCAGATATACTCCACTGCTTCAGATGTCCCTGTGTTACAGAGCAGTAAAGTGAGCAAGAGGAAAGTTCAGTAGACACTGTCTAAAGGTCCAGACAGAGGAGTTAGGAAAACCTATCTGGAGATTAATCTTGTGTGGTATGTGATGGGCAACAAGAAATATTTCTGCAGGTGTATCAGCAACAGAAGATAGTCTAGGGAAGATGTGGTCCCACTGGGCAGGGGATCTGGTGACACACGGAAAAGGCTGGGATACTAAATACCTTCATTGCCTCAGTCTTTACTGGTAAGACTGGCTTTCAGGAATTCCAGGCCCTTGAGACCAGAGGGAAAGTCTAGAGCAAGGACATGTGCCCTCAGTGGAGGAGGAGAAGGTTAGGGTAGACTCAAGTCCATGGGGCTCTGACAGGGTGCACCAACACCTTCATGAATGCTGAAGGAGTTGGCTGATGTCATTGTGAGGCCACTCTTGATTATCTTTCAAAGACTGTGGTGACTGGGGGAGATTTCTGAGAACTAGAAGAAAGCAAATGTCACTCCTATCTTCAAGCAGGAGGATCCAGGGTCCAATCCCCCTTCTAAAGCAGATTCACCTAGAGCAGGTTGCACAGAATTGTGTCCAGGTGGGTTTTGAATATCTTCGGAGAACAAGACTCCACAGCCTCTCTATGCAGCCTGTTTCAGGGCTTCATCACCCTCAAAGCAAAGAATTTTTTTCATCATGTTCAGATGGAACTTTGTGTGTTCCAGTTTGTGCCCATTGTCCTGTTTCTGGACACCATTGAAAAAAAGTCTGGCCCCATCCTTTGGCACCTGCCTTTTAGATGTTTATAAGCATTGATGAGATCCCCTCTAGTTTTCTCCAGGTTAAATAGCCCCAAGTCTCTCTGCCTTTCCTTGTAACAGAGATGATCAAGGCTGCTCATCATCTATGGTGGATAGATTTGTGTGGGGTCTGAAATAAGTCAACAGAGTTTTATTTCTCTGTATTGTTGGTGAGTAATGACCCTTGGTGTAGGCTGAGCCTCTACTAACAATAGTGTATGAAGAGAGGGGCTTTCAGCTCCTTCAGGATTTTCAGGTTGTATAGAGGAAAAAAAAGCATGAAAAGATGCATTATAGGCTAAATTTATGGTGAAGTTTTAGTTTAAAGTACATTCCCAGTGCCTGTATCCATTTCTTAAGATGTGAAATTCTCTGAAGTCGGGCTGACTTACTTCTCCAGATCAGTCCTCTGCTTGCCTAACTCCAGTGGCATGTAAATAATCCCATTAACACTTATTGCTTCTACAGCCTACTATGAGCTCCCTGAGTTTTGTCATTAATTCTTTTAGGTATAATATGCCAAGCAAGCAAGAAACAGCCTTCCCAAGGGAATTGTCTAAATTGGGGTATTCAAAATAGCACAGAATAAGAAACTGCCAGGGGATCTATCTCCTGTTATAATTTCAGGTAGATTCTAGGTATAGGACATTGTTATCCTTGTTCCCTCCAAGGATGATCTGGTTGCCAGCTCCATATTTGTTCTTTGTAGCATTGTAATAGTGGACAAGTACCCTCATTCATTTAGTACTACTAATTTCTGGAGAACAGGACACCTTTTCTTTACTAGTTGCCCAAGAATCACTTTCTTTCTAGATATGTAAAAACAACCCAAACAATTTTGGTTCCTATGTGCAACATCAGTAGATCATTACTGAGTAAATTGTTTCCATTGACAGGTGTGTGGTGACTAGTTAGGCTTCCAGAAACAACCAGGTAATTCCTGCAGCTAGACTGATTCTGCAGCCTTAATAGTCTACAACTCTCCTGTAATGAAGTTCCTAAGTATGTTAATTTACCTTTGATTTGCATAGACTATATATGAATTAAGCTTACATTTTGTAACTTTCACATGTGTCTTGCTGCTCTGAAGCCTCACTAAGCTAACACTTCCCAAATTCTTGTTGAATTTTACCTATATATTGTCTGTTGATCTGTCAGTATGTCTGAGGGCAATCCAATAATTTTCTTAATAGGAAACACCAGGTGCTTTTTCACAGAACCACTTACACACACAGCCACGTGTAGCCACAGAGGAAAATAAAGTTCTTTCAGTGCACTGAGGAGGGAGGATTTCTGTTTCTTGTCAAAGATTCTCTCTACTGGATTCTGAAACTACCACCTGAGTGAAAGCTCTTCTGGCAAAACCTTCAGAAACAAAATCAAAAAGGCCAAAAAACCCAAACCCTTGGGCCTTGTTACTCAGATGTATTTAACTAGAGACCTTACTATTCCTGTTTTTTGCTATTGCAGGATTCCCAGCAGGAGAATTGCAAAAGCCTTTCTTTTGGGGAACAGAATATCCTAGGTAAGTACTGCATCAGGGAACCTCATACACCTGGTAATTAGGGAAAGGTATGAAAATATATAAAAACAAAGGAGAGGACATAGAGAACAACGTTACACTGCTGAAGATGACCAAAGGTAGTGCACAGGATTAATACTGTGTTGTCTTGTAGTGAAAGCTTGGCCCTTGGGTTCTGTGTTCTTCCCTGCTGTGTCCTGCTTTTAATATTGAAAAAACAGGCTTTGAAAACCACTGCTTTGCACAGTAACTTTGGTGCCTTTGGGAGCTGTATGTGTTGCTGTTGTCTTAAACTGATGACTGATTTCTCACAGGAATTACTAAATAAGTGCACCTGAGTATAAGTATGTTGATGCTATAGTATGCACATGGCAGGTATTAAAAGGAATTGTAAATCAGATAACTAACACTTCCTGAACAGAAATGAATACACTGAGAAGCCATTATCAGTTTATTTCTCACTTTCTGCTAATATAAAAGATTAACAATGGGCCTTCACTTGTGCCTGTTGAGGTGCCTGAAAATGTCTCCATGTGCGTAAGTGATTGCCTGAGCAGGTCTATGTGCTGCCATAACTGAGGAAGACTAATTATAGATCACATATTTAATTCTGAAAAATCACTGCTTGTGTGCAGTTCAAGAACTTCCTATTTTAGGGCAGGTTAAGACTGTGAAAACTTTCTGATTGCAGTATCTGAAAGTTATTTTGCAGTTACATAAAGCCAGTTACCAGTGAAATATCCAGAATTATATCCTTAATAAATCCTTGTTAAAAGAAAATTAAACTTTAAGAATATTTGGATTTGCCATCTTCCAATCTAAATGTGTCCTTGTAAACAGGAAATTTGGCATTATATGCAGACAGACACATTCAATTTAGGAACAAATGAATTTGCATTCAAAGAGAATTCTTATGAGCCAAGTGACTTTCTAAGTGGTATTGGTGATAGAAGAAAGTACTCTCTTCTTAAGGTGTACTTTTTTTTTTTTCTGCAGTGTTTATTGCAGACCTGTTTCCAGCTTTCCTTTTTGAAGAGATTTCTTTGTATCCTGACCTTCTGCCATAGCAATAAAATTGTTGTTCTTTCAAAGAATTATACTTTGCTCATTTCTTTAAAGGTTACCTTAGCTTAAATTGGTCTTGCTTGAGTGCATATCAAAATGAAATTTAGTAAACAAATGTAGCTTTTTTATATCAGACAACAGATTGCATTTGTCCTTGAAATATTCTGGATCTCTTTTCTGTCTGCTTAAAAGAAACATGGCTCTGGAACAGAAAAACCATCAAAAAGTCATAAGCACTTGCTGGAAAACTGATTTAGCAAATATTTAACATTTACTGTTGTTTTATTGTCCAGTTCCATCATAACCAAAACAGTTGAATCTGTTTGTGTAGAGGGAAGTTTTCTCTTTACATCTCTTTAAATTAAAGAAAATACCATTCAAATGCCATCATTCATAGTTATGAGTCTTCAGTGCCAGATATATGGAAATAGAGACTTCAGACTACCTGAGTTGGTAACTTCCTTACAATCCTCTAAGCCTCCCCAGTCCCCAAAAGTACCTCTTTAATATACCTGTTGGGCTGCACCTAATCCCCTCCATCTCTGTCCAGCTGTGCCCCAGAAGTGAAGAGCATGAACAGAGATGGGGTAAGTCTAGCAAAAGTGTTTTGGAGCTAGAAAAAATGCTTAAGGGGTTTCACAGAAATAAAGGCCAAACTTCATTTCATCTTTGGGAGCTGGGGAAAGCCTTAGGAGTGCTTTGGCACAAGGCTGTCCTTTGTCCCTCTCACTTGTGGTGACCAAGAACCTTAGAAGAAAAAGAAATTGTACTTAGTAATAGAACTTATTGAGTCTTCTTGGTGTCTTACATGTTTCATGACTTTCTTGTACTTCTCCATCTGCAAAAGATCCTGTGTAACCGTTTTACGTTAAATGTGGAAAACAAGCCTACTATAGTACATTTAGTATGGGTAATTATGTGTGTGTGCTTCACAAGATTACAAATTTGTCACACAAAAGGATTATATTTTCATTGTTGAAATATGTAATTTTACCCAGCATTTTTAAGTGAAGGTTTGCTATAGGGAAAAAAAAAAAAAAATCCAAAACGCTAGGGAAGATTTTATCATATGCAAATTACCTCTCAGGAAAGGAAAAAAACCAAAGTGAAGAATCGTCATGGGAACAGGGGAAATTAAATGATATAATACTTTCTGAGCAGGACTGAGATGAGCAATTAGTGTGCTATGGATCATTAGGTCCAGTAATAACATGTTACTTGAAAACCCTCTGTCTTTCTCCTATTTCAATACAATGTGTTAGAAATACTATAAGCTACTTTGAAGTATGGCATCTCAATAAATGAAATAATTAGAATCACAAACCACTTAACAAATGAAAGATTCATTTATTAGATCTCCTTCCCCCAGTGCTATCCACTGCATTTGACATTAAAAAAAGCCCTTAACTTTTCCCTCTTTCATCCTTATATCTCCTAGTTGTATATTTATTCGACTATCATGGGAAAAATATAATTACTTGTCAATCAGGACTACAAAATATTTCTTTTTATTCTGTTTCTCCAGACTGAAGATCATATAGATCACTCCTGTACAGGAGGGAGGAAATTTTATAAACTGTCTCAAGAACTGAAGGGAGATCTGTTTAATGTTTTACAAACCAGAGTCAGTCATTTGCAAGTCCGTTTGTTGCATGCCAGCAAAGAATGATTGGAGCTGACATTATGGAAGCCCATTGCAGCCTTTGATCTATTCTCTTTGCAGGATGACACAAAGAGAATAATTTCACCTATAGCATTGTCCTGTTCTGTTAGAATATACACAATGCAGCTGAAGGAGACATTTTGGAGCTCACAGGAAGATAATAAGGGATTTGATAAAAAGAGTGTACCATCATCATGCTTTTTAAAGTTTTCCTAAAGGTTGTTTTTAAACAAGTAAAAGTTTAACATTCAAAATTTCCACAACACATTAAGTCAGGATTGTGAAGCTATATATTTTAAACACATTCACTCTTCAGTTTTAATAAATAATGATCTTTCATCGGGCTTTCTGTCCTGTAATGTTCATGAAAGTGGACATTTGCTGAGGAGACTGCTTCTTTGTGTTACAGGTCATTAAGCTATGGTGCCATAGGAGTAATTGTTGGCCACGAGTTTACTCATGGATTTGATAGCAATGGTAAGTATTTGTTGATATGTTGATAATTAAGGGGTTTTTTTTGGAGCGTTTTGTTTTGGTTTGGTTTTTTTGTTTGTTTGGTTTTTTTGTTTTGTTTTGTTTTGGGGGTTTTTGGGGGGTTTTTTTGGGTTTTTTTTTTTTGTGTTTACTTGTTTGGGTTTTTTTACAGACTTGACAGATTAGAAAGCTGTTTAGTATATGCTTTAGTTTTGTTGAATTGGTTTTTTTTAGCAACGATGTGTGAAAAATAATAAAAAGCTGCATTTTAACATTTCTTACATACAGTCTTGCTTGTCTGAAACAGATTATGTTTGGTAAAGAATGCCATAAATTTGACCTTTTCCATTCACTTTCAATGGAAATTAAATCCACAGCAGATTAAGAAAGTCCTGACTGGACTGAATGGGAAGGGTAAAGGGATAAAATCTGATAGATAAAAATTACTTCCAAGAAAACTTGGTTTTACTTTTTTTTTTTTTATTTAGGTACAAATATTAAAATACAACCCTGGAACAAAAGTGGAACAGAAAATGTATTGCAAAATATTTTTTAAAAAGAGAGAGAGAAAAAAGAAATGGTCTGAAAATGTCAAATCAACTCTCCCAAAACATTGTGTGGAGTTAGGGCATTACCACCATCTAACTTTGACTCTTTCAATAAAGTGTGTTTTAAAATCAGGATTCTGAGACAGAGAGGCAGCAAGAGAGTGGAGAGAGAGAGAGAGAAACATGAACATCCTCCTCCAGGGAACAATTCAGAGTGTATGACTGACAACCTGCTCTGACTCACTGTCTAGAGAAACCTCTTTCCACTGAAAATACAGGGATTTTAAGGAAAAAGAGGCTTCTAGCTCACTGCCTAAGTAAATTAGGTTGCCTATGTTGTGCTACTTTGAATACCCTTTAAAAAATAAAAGGAAAACATCATATCCTGTTGGCACTGCTCTGCAACAGTTTGTGTCAGCAAACACTCCAGAATGAAGAAATGTTTCTTCACAAACTCCCATTTTATTTGTAGGAGAGTATCTGATCTCCATCCTGTCCAGCCATGCCCATCTAATCTCATAATGCCAGGCAGTTCAAGAAGAACTTAATACTTGATTTCCTAAGCAGAATACTGTCTGTTGCCCAGGCTCTTACCTTTCAAATGAATAAATAAATCAATTTATAGGGAATTTGTCAATTTGAACAAGACAAACACGGGGAAAAAATAAAGAAGCAAACATATTTGGTACTTGGTACCATGTCTACTGATTGCTCCCTGCCTGTCTTTCCTGCAGTTGTAATGAACAAGCAAAACACAGAGCAAGGCTGCATCCACATAGGCAGGTTAATTAATAATATTAATAATAAACTAGTTATGATCAGGTTTGCAGAATCAAAGACATATAGGCTGAGGATGAAAAATACCCACGATTATACTTACAAGAAAGCTCATATGCCTCTTACAGTATGTGATTGTAAAATGTACTGTAGAACACACTAGTCATTACTATTTTTTTAATGAAAACTGAAATTATGACAATGAATAGCTAGCTTTTCACTGCTGACTTGAGTGCGGTCAAGATCTTGCTGACTGATCTTACCCATTTTGAACACATACCTTCATAAGTACATTCAGCTCTCATTTCAGAGCAGGTGATAGATTTTAAAACTGGAAAAGTATGAAATCTTTATCTATGAAATTTTTATCTATGAAAATGTTCTGCTACAAAAACATTTGTTTTCTGTCTTTTTTTAAGGTCGGAAATATGACAAAAATGGAAATTTAGACCCTTGGTGGACAACTGACTCTGAAGAAAAATTTAAAGAGAAAACAAAATGCATGATTAATCAATACAGCAATTACTACTGGAAGAGAGCTGGCTTACATGTGTGTAAAACACCAGTAATTGAAAGCAGTGGTGCCATAGGAGTTTTGGTTTTTTTTTAAAGTTGTCTTTCTACAAGTCCCAACATATTGGGATAATAGGTTACCAATTTCATTTCTCACAACAAATCATTTTTTTTTAAGTGGGTAATTATGATCAAAATTGTCTGTCAGATTCGATTAGTCCAGTTAAATACCACTACCTACAGCCTGGTGGCAGGGTTAAACACTTTTCCTCATCACATCATTTTTGAATCAGAGGAAGAGGATGAAGCCACTCAGCAAGGCTGGTCTAACTGCTGTGAGAAGAGCATGTTAAATATCTTCTGAAGAAGAAATCTGCAATGAAAACTCAGAAGTCCCTCTTTTTAAAATAATATAGTAGCAGTTTTTATATATTTCTTTAGCAATTCCACCTGTTATTTATTACAGCTAAAAAAATGGATGGATAAACCCTACTTTATTTCAGATTCAACTCTTGCTATTTCTTCATGGGTGCACGCAGACCCATTTTGTATCTCAGATGAAGGGAGGATGATAGCAGTACAGAAAAATAAGGCAACAGGGGTGCATATTGCCTGGTGGTCCAGCACCTTTTCTCCTAAAAACCTTTCTCCCACTCTATCTCTAGCCTCTTGATGGAAGGGAGGGCTGGTAGGAAAGTGTTGCACTTCCCTTTATGGCTCCCATTTCTCCCTTATTGCACCCTTGGGACAAGATGGCTTGTGTTCAGTCTGGATGTTTGTCTGTACTGAATGGTGGGACTGTGTATACATACCTGGGTATCCCCTACATCCTTTTACTTCTTCCCCCTTCCCATTTTCCCCAGAAATGAAGGAGAGTCCTGATGCCAACCCCTGAATACTCATCCCTGCAACATGAGAGAGCCTACTGTCTCAGGATCTACAGGCATTGACCTTCAGAGCTCTGCTCTAAACTCTGCTTAATTACCTTGCTTATTAGAGACAAGTAGAGAGTTAAACTGCTTAATTATAAATACAGTGTAGTAACACTAACACCTTAGTAGGCTCAATGATCAGCAATAATGCTGCACTTGTAGAAATGAGGATTTTTTCATAATGATATTGCTCTTGGTAATACCAAGGGACTGTCTTTTTCAAAAAGTTTAGGTAGTGCTGCTTCTTTCAATATAGTCTTGTTGCTATTGCCTTCCCTCTTGGAATCAATACTGGGGAAAAGCAATGTGACTCTCCTTTGTAGATATTTTTAGAGCACTGAATGTACTATAAATTTCAATTCTGTCTCTGACAGTTATTTTTAATTACTCCGTTTTATGTTATACTTAAAAGTTATTTTAACATCCCAGTAGTATATTGAGTTATGCAGACAAACAAATATAACCTTTTAGATAAAAGTTTGAGAAAGAGGCTACTGGATTTCACATGTAGTCAGAGAAAAACAATCTTCAGGGGAAAATTATTGATGCTCAGATCAAAGATCAGGGACTGGATTCTTGAGTGCATTTCATGTACTACATTTTGTACTAGGAGCAAAGCCAGGATAACTCATCATAGAGAATTGTTTACTGACAGTTTTTACATGGAAACCCAGTTTTCTTAACGAGAAATATGATGGTTACAATTGGCAGAGGTTGTTCTCACCTTGTTTTATATTTTCCCATTTCTTGAAGTTGATTAAGAAGAAAGTTCAGAAACTGGTCAAATGACTAATGTTCTTTCATACTGCCAGGTGAAAGGCAAGAAGACTTTGGCAGAAAACATTGCAGATAATGGAGGTTTGCGAGAAGCTTTCAGGGTAAGTAGATGAAAAAATATCTGAAACATAATATTTAAAAAAAAATAAAATATATATATATAAAGCTCTGGTTAGACACCATGTTGCTGAAAGACAGTATCTTTCTTATCAGGCATACAGGAGATGGATTACAGAAAAGAGAGGAGGACAAGAAGAGCCTTTACTGCCAGGACTTGATTTCACACACAACCAGCTTTTCTTTCTGAGTTATGCTCATGTGAGTAGTATGAATACATTTCAAGTTCCCTTTTATTAACCTGCACTAATGTAGAGTGCTGAGATGAGTCTGCTTTTTTGCATAATCTACATCAGCCAAATCTAGAATTTTCAGGGTATAAGCAGAGACTTCTCCCAGGACTATTATTTATCTTTTTCTTTTTGTCCTCTTCTATCCATGGTGCTAGAACAGCTGAAAGGATTCTTGGTTTTGTCCATTGTTGTCAGAGCAGCTTTCATTCCTCTTGCCACTTTCCTCCTCTACAAGGGTCTTCTTGCATGTATCAACTCCTTAGCCTCTTTCCATTTCAGCTTTCTATATTTCTGTTGCTTTCAACACAGAGCAGCTTCTGTCTGCTTCTGCCACAGACTCCTGTTGCAAATGCACCACCATTTATTACTGAGCATATAATTCAAGACACAAAGCAGCAGTGAGAAAAATGGTATTTTTTCCCCATGTTTGTTTGCTGTACATTAAACATGCTGTGGCAAAACTTTTATAGGGAATATATATATGTATAAGTTGAACAAGGGAGAGAATCAGAAATTATTTATTTGGTTAAAAGAGTTGGGACTAATTCCCTATGTGAGAAGTAGAAGTTGGGCTATAAAATTTTGCCCAACAATTGAAGGAATGAGAAATTTATTTTCAGAATAAAGAGTACCTGATGCAACAAACCCTGGCTGCAAATAATCTCTCTACTGAGTCAGTGTAGCAGTGCATATGTCTACAGCCTTTTTGGTTTGATAATATTGGCAAAAAAACTACTTGGGTCATTTATGCTGAGTTGAGTTTCACAATGATTCAGTTTTTTCCCAGGAAAATTTTGAAGCCATAGGGAAGATCCAGAGAGTCTCACAGGACCACTGTAGGAATTTTATGTCCAGTGGTCCCTATGAGGGGAGGCACAGCTCTGTGGGGAGTTATGCAAATATTGCCTCTACTCTGTTTTGTGATCAGTGGGAGTCAAGTATCATCTCATTACTTGGGGACCACTAATAGTAACTTGAAAAAAGTACATTTTCAAAAGAAACTGACAATGCAACATGGAACAAATATGTCAGATAATATAACTGCAATTCTAAAGATGATAAGCATCATTATGTGTACCTTTTATACACATTATATAGCTTTTAGACCAGAAAGTATGCTTGGTAATTATTAAGGTGTGAAATGCTGCAGCACAAGCTGAAAAGCAAGATACAAAAAGTGGCTATGATTAGGTGATGGGAATGAGTGGGTGGAGAACAGCAGTTAGTAAAGACTGGATCTATGAAGGGATCTGAAAACAAGAGACTGTACCAACAGAAAACTGCAAGTTATCAAAGGTGAAACAAAATAGGAGTTTGTGGTGTTTTTCCATTTTGTGGATTCTGTAAGTAACAGGCAGTCATCTTAAGAGCAGTGACATTGCATTCTGCTTTATTTACAAAGTCATCCCAGATAATGTGATTATTTCTGCTTTTTATCTTTTATTAGGTAAGATGCAACTCCTTTAGACCAGAATCTGCAAGAGAGCAAATATATATTGGAGCTCACAGCCCTCCTCAATTCAGGTAGTGGAAATAATATATTTACTCAGTATACATACAGAATCAATCACTGGCAGCACACAAATGCATAAATGTAGCATGTTAAGAGGGGTTTAAGAGCAAACACAAAATTGGATTGTGCTCTTGGTTTAGACTGAAATTGAACTGGGTTTAGTAGCTTATCTTTCTCTATTACAAATGCTTTTCTGTAAAAAATGAGGGACTTATTCAAAAGCAGTTGAACCAGAACATACTCTGATCTTGGTGATGTCCTGTTATCACGGCCTGAGTATCTAAAATGTCTCATCTATCACTTTTGTTTTCCTATGCAGTTCTAGTTTAGACAACAGTGAATATTAGGAGAGTCCTTGATTTAATCACAGAGTTCATTAAAATATTTTGAGTACCTTGAATTATACTGAAATTGCAAAGCAAAACATGCCCTTTAAGTTCGGTTCAGGATTAAACTCTTCAGATGACCTTCAAGAAACACTTTGCTTGAAGGATCTGTGGTAGTCCAGCCATAACAGAGTGTGTGTGTCTTTGGAATGCCATTTTCAGAGTGAAAACTGCTGTCACATCAGGAAAAACTCCCAACTTCAGCAGCAATTCTGTATGACCAGCTCTTGCTGTTCAGTCCCTGAATATATTTTTTTTCAATGTTTTTTTTACATAAAGCAGTGTAACTTATTTGAAGCCTAACTTTACTCTGTAATTCTTCCTACAAAACTGACCTTTAGGCATTTTTGTGCCAGCTGACTGCAAATTTTCTTACCCACAGAAAGTCTAATCAATGTAATAAGACTATTTTCTAGCATGCTGAGCTGTGCTGAGAAGCTGATTGTCTGCAATGGAGAAAAATGCCTTCCCACTGCATAGCAAAGAGGGTGGAAAGGCATACAATTAATATCTCAGTAGATATGTTTCTGCTTTTAACTCAGTATGCTGTTTGTTTTAATACCATTGCAAATTTCAGATTAGTAAAGTCTAAGATGCTTAGAAGTATAGGAAAACCCAGCAAACAACACAATCCCAGTTTAGAAATGGTAAAATTAATAATTTCTGGCAGCCTGAAATAATGCAGGAGCCAAGGATGACTGCATACAAAGAGCAGGCTCTCCTCCCGTGCCTGAAGGTGCCAGTTTGGGATGCAGATTCATCATCTAGCTTATGTTCATCAGGGATGTGCTTCTCTTTCAGTGTCACACTAGCTGTGGTGGAAGCAAGAGAGTCTGGGAGCTGGTCAGGGCTGAAGCTTCAGAAAATGTATTTCCAAAATACCATAAAACTTGAGATGCCCATAGGTGTAAGGCTGAACTGGCCAGTAAGATAGATTCTGCCTGCTCCCCCAGCTTTAGACTGCAAAGTCCCGTGTGTACATGGGTGTACATGGGTGGGCAGAGAGTGTTACAAGAATCTGACTGACACAAGACAAATCAAACCATGTCCAGCACAGTCATGGTGTGTACTCACATGCTCCTTCCTACTGGACTGCAGTGATTTGGCAGACACTAGAAAGATTCAACTGTGCAAGGTTACCACTGATCTCTCACCTTTGCTGCCAAGGGTCAGATTAGGCAATTCTAAATGATATAACATTCATAAAGGACAATTGGTTTTTGCTGAGTTTCTCAAAAAGATGCTTCTCAAAGCATCTAATGAAACAAGGCTGATTTCACATTAACTTTAACTGGGAGTGCTTCTCCTGAACCTGGAGAACCTTGGTTTTATTTGTAGAAAAATGACATAGAAAACCTGAAAATTCAACCTGAAGTGAGCACACTGAAACATTTACAGGTCTGTAGTGTTTACCAGAATACGATCTGCATGTTGATCACTCTTCTTTTCTCTGCAGAGTTATTGGTGCCATGAGCAACTTTGAAGAGTTCCGTAAAGCTTTCAACTGCCCAACAAATACGACAATGAACCGAGGGCCAGAATCCTGCCGCCTGTGGTAGATGCTCCTGCCAGGTCTTCTGGTAGAAGGGATATACAATGTGAACTGCTGCACCTGAGCTCAAGCCCACTGCTAGAGCTTCAGAAAAATATTCTGCAATCTAAAGACATGTCACTTTATATCTACTACCTTCTCCATGTTAATGACCTGCGTGGATATAATCACTCTCTGTTCAGAGCCTAGAAACATTTGAAATGGAAGAGGATCGGTTTTCTTTAATAAAAAAGGCACTCCTTTTATCCACAAAACTACTCCCACTCATCTGCAGTGACATTGCTGTTGATGGATAGCTGCCATTATCAATTCTAATTGCTGATTTATAGTTGAGCAAGAGATAAATGCTAAAATTCAGTATTAATCTATTGCTCTGCAGGGGTGCTATACAGAATGCTCCCACACAAAATTTATTCTTTCTGGATGAAGAAATTCATGAGACCTGCTATAAAAGCCAGCTCTGATCTGCTATGAGATACAGCTTTTTCATAACTTAAACTGTCACTGCCCAGCATGCCATGAGTGATGTTGCATGATGTAAAGACACAAGATTTTATATAAATTTGTTTAATATGTCAGATTAGTGCCTCAAGTTTTGGAACAGTTTCAAGCTGAGAAAGTACCTTATGAGTTCCATCTGCTAGGACTAAACAGAAAGGAAACTTTTCAGACCATGACCTCTTCTAATTTTAGAACAGCTTATGATAAAAATGAATGTATGGTGAAAATCAGAGACAGAGGGATTTCCCAGTACCATGATAGTTAGAGATATTACAGCATTTATTTGTGTTTACAGTTTGGGCAGTTGTTGTTTGTTTGTTTGTTTTTTTTCCCAAAGGGCGATTTTTACTTTGTGCTGAAGGTAGCTTCACCTAAATTTTTTTTTAATCCTGAATTATTTAAATACATTTTTAATTTAGGGATTTCTTAGTGTCTGGGTTTAACAGAGACATTAAAGTAGCTTGTATATGTGTCCTCATGTTCTGAACAGGGCAGGGTGACTTGAGATTTTAAGGAAAGAAGACTATGTGAATGAAAATCAGAGTACCAGCTGCATTTAACTTCTGTGAATTGCTAAAAATAACAATTCACAAGTCGAGGGCTTCTAAATACTGTATACATGCAAACTGTGTTTTTAATTTGAATTCTAACAATATTCATAAAAAACAGTATTTATTGCAGCAGAAAAAAACTTTACCTATTTTTAAAAATCCAAACCTTTCTTCTCCAACAGAAAGATGCATATTTAACAGGTATTTACTTACAAGTTGTGCATTAATTCATTTTTTACATGGTGGAATTGTTTCAGGTAGAGAGAGTTTCTTTAGACTGATTTAATTACAGCAAATCTATATATGTCTCTGTATGTAGATACATTTATATATATATATATATATATATACAAAGAAAGATAAGAATTCTTCAATTTGCTTAAACGTTATTTTATCAGTATAGAAATGTTAATATGATAAACTTTTTTTTCAAGGATTGGTCAAATGTCCAATAGTCAAGGTGGAGGAAAGTTTAACTGAAGCTAAGTTTTTGCAAATGGGGGTATTTTCTTACATTACTTTATAAAAAAGGGGGACATCATGGATATATAATTTATGGAAGGAGACAGGCCCTCAGTCTTCCACAAAGAAGTTAATAGAGACTCCTGAACTCAAGGCAGTGTTGCCACTTCTTAGAAATAAAATAGTCTGGTTTTGGACCAGGCTTTTTTCTTTTTTTTTCCCTGAAAAAGTAAAAATTTTCTTAAGATGAAAAGCATTTTTGCTTTCTTCAAGCAGGTCCTATTCCTGAGTTCCATGGACTACCATTTGTCATCTGAATTGCTGCTACATTTTTTTTTCCTGTAGCTATTTTTCACATACACTGTGATGGCAGCATTTTCATGGACACTTTCCTCGAGCAAGCAGGTATGGATCTTGGGCAAAGCAATACTGTTTGACCACTAATGGCAAAGTTCCTTAGCAAACTGGGTACCATACTGTACTGAATTTATTCATGTGCTCGTATAAGTGTTGACATGACTTGATGTTGGCTACTTTCGATCAACAGCACAAAGTTCAGAGGTGACATCCTGGCCCCATTAAAGGTTGTACTAATATGGTCATTGTCCTCAGAAGTCAGGACATCAAATCAGACAAATATCTGAAATTTTTAAATTACTGGACTATGCAAAGCCAGTTTCACAACAGTCAGCTTCAAGTTTTCTAATTTTATCCTTCACATCAGAGATGTGTTTTCACAGCTCCTCTCTCATGGCTATTTTCCAGTGGAACACATTCTGTCATTTTGTGGTTTATTGGATTGTTTCTCTGGGGTGGACAGTGATTTATTCTAAAATGCCTGATGTTTGCTGCCTTAACTGTCACTCTTGCTGTTTCTTGCTCAGGTCTTTCATGTCTAATACCAATTATTTTTTTTTTACTTTAGTATGCATATGCCAAACAACACAGGAACCACTGTAAAGTGGTTTCATCCTTCGTAGGGCATCTCTGGCAGCAGGCAGGGGGGCAGGTCCTGGGCCGGGGAGATAGTAGAGAGATGGTGGGTTTAGGAGGCAACCCACTAGAATGGAGGAAGAGAAGGCATAACCAAGTTTTGTACCCAGATTTTAACAGCTGAGAGGTGGCCTCATGCTGCCAGGAAAGACAGAAGTCCTCGTTTCTGACTGGCACATTCATCAGTAGTATCCCAATTTGGGGAATCTTTGCTATAGACTTAAATTTTGTCTTGGATTTAGGTCTTGCATATGCTCATGGGAGGATCCTGGTCTGCCTCACCTCCTGCTTTTCAATTAAAATGAAAAAAGCTAATGATGAGTTTGAGGTTTACTTTGGAGTTGGCTATTTAAGTACCAGTTGGAAAGAAAAGCAGGTCATTAAATGCATTCTTAAAATATGGTCACCAAAGATAGATAAAATCTAGCAATGGCTTGTGAGGGCTCTTCTCATTACCTCTGTTTTACCAATTTATCTCTAGTCTTGCTTTCTTTTCACATTGTGCCTCTTGGGTCTATGCCAACAGTTCCTGACTGTGTTGCTGTCAGGCTTACTCATTACATCTATGCAAGCATATCTTTCATCATATATATTCTTTTCACAGAGCTTTAAAATTGTTATATTTTTTTAAATTACCAGTAATATTGTGAAATGTTTCTTTCTGCTGGCTTGGTAATCTCTTCCAGTGAAGAGGTGATCAGGAGGGGAAGGATCACCTATAAAGAAAACATTTTTATCTGTGTAAATGTGAAGAGATATTTTTCTACTGTGTAGATGTAAAGAAACAACCTGACACATGTCCCCTTCTCTGGGTCCTGAAAATATCTGAACTTTCTATCTGCTTAGGCACATAAATTATGTCCAAGCTGGATCTGGATGTTGAAGGACCAAAAACCTTGTTGCATTAGAAAGCTCTGACTTGTGCCCTGTGCAGGGGGACTTAAGCATTCTTTAGGTAGGAATACTATCATGATACTAAAAGTTTTAATTATTTTTAAAAATAATCAGATAGTTAGTTATATACATTTTCATTGAGTATTATTCAACAAACCACAGGCTT